>CACVKS010001504.1:0-13664 GCA_902749335.1 Acanthamoeba triangularis
GGAAGAGGAAGAAGCGGAAGAGGAAGAAGCGGCGCCGGAGCCGTCGGCGAGGCTGACCACCTTGTCGCCCCACTTGGCGGTCGAGGCCGACGGCTCCTGGTAGTAGTAGACTCGCGGCGCTTTCGTTCGCTGGATCGCAGCCTCGCCTGTGCACACAATAACAATTAATTGGCATATTAATTGTTTTCTCACAGATAAACAAATTAGGAATTATTATTGAATAATCAATTAATCGATTAAATAAATAAATAAATAAATAAATAAACAAATGAGAGGCGTGTGTGGGCTCAAAGAGAGGGGGGTCGTACTGCGCATGCGTTGGGTGGCGCTGCGCGAGAGGTACTGGTCGCTCTTGTCCCAGATGGTGTGGCCGTGCTTTGTGGGTATGTCGGAATTGGCTCCGCTGCGGATGAGGAAGTAGGCCATCGCCTCCCTCCGCGCTATCACCGCCCTGTACAACGCCTGCACTCGCCAACACAACAGCACAACAACCACACAGACAAGGCCAGAACAAGAGAGAACCACCACCAGAGAGAGAAAGGATGAGCAACTCGCGGCAGGCAACCTTGGTGGTGAAGGAGGGCGAGTGTGTACCGTCTGTCCCTGGTTGTCTTGCGCGTCCAGATTGAATTTGTATTCAATGAGGAATTTGACTAAATCCATTTTATCATTTTCGGCAGCGATGTGCAGGATCGTGCATCCCTCTGCATCTTGAGCACCAAGCGGCGTACCCTACATTTTAATGCAAAATATATATAATTAAAATAAGGTTCCAAGTAGCCATCTTGCAGTTCTCAAAGCGGCGCACCTTCTTGAGCAGGGCTTTGATCTTTTTGAGATTGCCTTTGTGGGCGGCCTTGAAGTAGGACGCAGTCTGCTTGTTACTCATCTCGGCCCGCTCACTCGTCTGTCCGCACCCTGGTCGCCTCTTCTTGTTTTCGTTCACCAGGGGTGTTCGTTCGGGCCTACCATGGCCACGTCAGGCTGACGTCAGCTGCCTTGCCGTTGTGGTGATTTCTGTCGACGAGATTTTTTGGCGCGAAAGAGAACCAGTGCAAAACGGTAAACGGCACGCGTTGTGTTGTTCGTGAGCAAATCCGATTTGAACTCGATAGAGTGAGGTAGATTGAGGTCAGGAGGCAGGGTAGAGAAACAAGAGGTGTTACGCAAAGATGGAGTTGCTTCCCAATCCCGAGCAGATGAGACACATGCTGAGATCGCCACGACGGCCGGACCTGCTGCGCATCTCGCCACGCAACAACTACAGACTTAAACGACGAGATAGAAGGTGAGCCTCTTCACCCATGCTCTTCAACGCTTGAACTCCCCATGACTCGTTCACACTGGCGTCCCGGGTCCAACTAACTAATCTTTTCATCTTCGCCAGTGAGGATGATGAACAGAAAAAGAGCGGGAAGGGCCGAGAAGGCCAGCAGCTGTTCGTCTATCACAAGAAGAAGCGAACCGAGAAGTTCGTTCGGAGCGAGACCAACCATCGGGTGATGACCAAGGCCGAGCTGGCCGGCTGGGAGAAGGAGGTCGAGCGCGCGCACCCGGACAACCCCAAGGCCTGCAGCACCGCCCCGGGCATCGCGCTCAAGGCCGATCCGCTGCATCGGAGTGCGCTGCTGCGCGAGAAGGAGAACGTCGACTTCATCCTCAATAATGAGACATTCGAGCTTGCCGAGGAGGAGATTTCGCCAGCGCCGGAGCACAACAAGAAGCGGCATGGCGCGAAGAGCCCGCTGCGGCTCGAACTCGACGTCAGCGTCATCGGCACGACGAATCGCCACAACACAGTGGAAGCCTCGTTCATCGATCCTCTCTCGCCATCCACAATGGACATTTCCATAATCGTCCCACCAAGCCGATCTCGCTCATCCGTTGCACCCACGGCATCATCAACGAAGAGGCTGGCGCTCTCACGCGTCGCCGATCCGCTGACGCCCGTCGTTCCGGTCCAACAGCCCACGAGGCGCTACGCGCGGCGGGGCAAGACCCGACCCACCTGCAAGCTGAGCACCATCCCCGATTCGCAACAACCTACGCCTCCATCTTGATCATTGTCATTGAATTATTTATTCTATTTATCTCTGTACATTTTAAATAATCGAATTTGCTCCGATTAGGATAAATAAAAAAATAAATACAGAATATGTATTTATTTTATTATAAACGGCACTACACGCACATCATCAACTGGAGGGGATCTGGCGGAGGGAGGAGTAGAAGTTGGCGCAAGGGGCGTGGTAGAGTGAGCCTTGGAGCGAGAGCTGGACGTCGAGCGGTGTCACTGAGGCGAGACACAGCGGGCAGCTCGAGCGGCCGGACCAGGCCTGCTTGTCGCTCTTCTCCAGCTGCTCTTGCCACCGCTGGAGGTCGGTCAAGGGCTTGAAGTTGAGCCCGGCGATGACCTCCTTGAACACCACCCACGCGGTGTCGATCTCGAGAGCCAGCTCCTTGGCCACGTCCGAGTCCCAATTCTTCCCCACGCGCCTCCCGACCTTGTACACCTCGCACAACCCTGCATCGACCATGGTCACGTCATTAGTCAGTTACAGCTTTCACGCCCGCACGACACACGCAACACGACGCATTGCGGCTTACCGAGCAGGTAGGCGTCGACTTTCTCCGAACGGAGGGTCGAGGAGAGCATGGCCGCGTTGGAGACCTCCACAAGCTGCTGAAAGATCACGGATCCTGATATGTGGAAGGGGTTTGAAGGGGGGTGGCGAACTGAGCGTTGCGCCCCGAGCAGAGCAGAGCAGCGCTGCGGGCGGACAAACCTTGCTGGAGATGGACCAGGGTCTGTCGCATGGCTTGCTCGTGCCAGTCCACCTGGCCCGGGCGGGCCGATTTGACCTTCTCGCCGGTTGGTGCGGCAGCCGCGGAGCCCTTGTCGAACGAGGCGAAGCTGCCAAACTCAGACGAAGCCGATCTGTCGGCGGCGTGATGCTTGCGTGCTTCGGCCTCCATCGCCCGGGCGACGTCGGGGGAGGGCAACAGCGGAATACCGCCGCCGTTGGCGATCAAACTGGGCGACGGGAACGCCGCGGGAGCTGACGCGGGCATCGGTGGAGCGGCGGAAACGGCGAAGGGCGGGACAGACGATGAAGACGACGCTGCAGAAGACAATGGAGGGCCGAACGAGAGGCCGGAGAAGGAGGCTGGCTCCGAAGCGACAGGCGCAGCCGTGGGAGGTTCGGCGGCCGCGGATGGGTTCGACGCGAAGGACGTCCATTCGTCTTCTTCCGCTTGGCTGGGCTGAGCCGACAGTGCCGACGTCGGCGTGGATTCGAGTGCACTGGGCTGTTGCTGAGTCGCGTAGGGCATCATGGCCGCCGACACGGCGAGCATGTGCTGGTAGGCGGCCATGTTGTAGTCGCTGACCGTCATGCCCGAGGCTGCGGGCGGGAACGAAGCAGTAAAGCCGGGTGGTACGGTCTCAACGGATTGTTGGTGGCCGGCCAGCTGGTGGGAGGGTGCTGCGAAGGTCGAGCCGGCGAAGTCATTGGCACTGGCCACGACCGGGTACGCCGACGCGTTGAATCCTGGAGCATCCGCTGCAGCAAGGGAATGCGTCAGCGTCCCACTAGACAAACAGTCGCTGAAATGCGATTTGGGGCAAGAAACCTGATGACGTCGCACGCTCGGAAACGAAGTCGCCAAAGTCGTCGTCTTCGGTAGTGGGCGCTGCGTTGGGTTGAGGCGTCTCGGTGGCGATGCTCGCGAAGATATTCTTGTACGAGTCGTCGTTCCAGTTGAAGGCTCGTGTGCTCTGTGCTTTCGTGGCTGCCGACTGCTGGAGGAAAACCGAAACACGAAATCAGCAGATGGCAACCAACCGTACGTCGCGCTGTCCGGGCGGTACTTGCGTGGCCGGCTGTACTGGCTGGCTGACCTGGTCGGACTTCTTCGCCGCCTCCCCGGCCAGCGTTCTCTTCTCGATGTTCGAGAACTTGTGCATAAGCGCATCGAGGTTCGACGACGAAGGCGCCTGAGTCGTCGGTGCGGGTGCGTTGCTCGGCGCCGATGGCGTAGCCGCAGCCTTGGGGCCAGCCGACGAAAAGGTCCAGTCGTCGTCGAATCCATTGCTCGCAAGTCCAGCTGAGATCTGGGAAGCCGGTGGGCTGGGGCTCGGCATGGCGGCGGATAGAAGTGACGGTGCGGACGATTGCTGTGAAGCGGGTGGCGTGGCGATGCGGCTCGCAGATGACGCGGCCGGTGCGGCGGAGAAGAACAGATCAAAATCGGAGGAGGCGGAAGCAGGAGCTGGTGAGGAAGACGACGTAAGAGGCGCGAGTGCTGCCGCCGGCAGTTGAGAAGCAGCACCGACAGCCGCAGGTTGACCTACCATTGGCTGAGAGGAATGGGGTGCGCCGCTGCTAATCGGCGGGGAAGGAGTGCCCGTGGCGGAGAGCGAGAGTGGGTCGAGCAGGGAGGAGGAGGAGGGCATGGCCGACGAAGCTGTTGGTGCCTTGGGCGCGGAAACGAACTCCTCGAATTCGCTGGAAAGCGAAGCCGCAGAATGAGAAGAAAGGGACGAGGCCGGAACGCTAACGGAGGGTGTCAACAGCGACGCCGAGGCGAGTGGCCCGGAGCGGAAAGCAGATGCTGCCGGAGGAGGTCCGCTGGCGAGTGCACTTAGGCTGGGTCCCCGCGCAGGTGCGGGAGTAGCTGACGATGAAGGAGCGAGGGCAGTCGATGCGGCGGCGGGCTTCATGATGGAGGAGAAGAAGCTGTTCACTGTCCCGGAAGACGAACCAGCGGAAGGAGTGGCACTCAAGGAGGAGAAGGCGGAGGCAGACGAATAAGAGGAGGAAGAAGAGGTGCCGGCAGGTGCAGCAGGCGTCGGAGCGAGGCCAGTGTGAGGAGGGAGTGAAGCACCCACCATCGAGCCGAAGGTAGAGTAGGAGGAGGGCACAGCGGAGGCCAAGCCTGTCGCGTGGAAGGCTGAGGGAGCCGCGGCTGCAGAAGCAGCGGAAGCAAACTCGCCAAAGTCATCGGCGGGTGCCTGCTCGTGTGCTGGCTGGGCAGCTCCTGTGGCAGGCATAGAGTACTGTTGATACATAGCCGGCATCTGCGCGCAGTGAAAGATTGAGATCATCTCGATCACATAACGCCATTCACGAAGGCGCATACCTGGTACATGGCTGCCTGCTGTTGCATCGCCGCCCAGTACTGTTGTTGATACATTGCCTCGGCAGGTGTACCCGTTGCAGTAGCGCTAGGATTCCCGCCGTAGCCGTAGGCCGTGCCCATGGCACCCCATTGAGCCGCGTTGGGCGTTTGCCCCACCACGCCGGGGGTGGCATAATAGTAGTAATTCTGTTGTGGATTCGACATGTTCCACCTCCCTTTCGATCTTCGGAAGTGAAGCAAGGAAAATGGCGCCAAAGAAACAAGAAAAGCGAACAGAAAAAATAAACAGACAACGCAGGCAAAGATGGAGGCGGCAGGCCATCTTGCGTTTCATCGTGGCACAAAGCAGAAGCAGTTCAGGCAATGAGTGCCAATGACTATGTCGCTGGCACCTCGCCGATTCGAAACGTGCAGCAGTTTCTGAGGTCGCGTGAACTGGGGACGGCACCGCCACCTGCTCGGTGCGAGGCAGAGGTACGTAGCGGTCTTGTGGAGAGACTGCCACTTTCTCTACGCGAGCGAGAGCTTCCTGTGGAGCGCTACCGTTTCGATAAGGTGCGGTTCTTCTTCACGTTCTCGAACATCGTCCGCTGCTACAAACACTCTTTGGTCGGCGTGAAGGTCTTCGCATCCGCGTGGCTGGACGCTGATACCGTGGTCTTCGGCACAAAGGACAACAAGGTACTCTCGCACGTCTACTTGGAAGATTGAGGCTCAACCTTTTCGTGCTGCAGTTGTTCGTCTGCGGTCCCCGCTCTCCACGCGTGATACACATTCCCTTGCACGACACTACACACTCGCCACTAGCCGACCAGTGCGGTATTCATAGGTTGCTCGCCTTCCTGACCCACAGATGTTGCTGAACCTCACTGTTCCATCATCTGGTTGCTATCTCACTACAGCATCAGTATCAACGGGAGCCGCAGTCTCCTGGCAACTGGCGTACATTCCCTAAACGCCCAAATCTTTTGGCTGGAACCACTGACGCGTAAGTTCATCGCTATGTAGGCCGCTTCGGCCGCTGATATGTTGCTCGTGTCATTGCCCAGTTTCACTCCAGTCGCGGTGTTAACGGTAACATATCCTGCTCCATTCGATTGAGAGAAGGAACTGATGTCCTTCGGTCTCGTAGGGGCATGACGATTGGGTGTTCTCTTCAGGTAACACGGCACAGTAGACTCATGTCTATGAACGACTCACAGTTGCATTGCACGTAATCTCGTCTCAGAGTTCGTGAGCGAAGACACTATGCTCTCTTGTACGCTGAACCTATCGCTACTCGTCTGGGCTCTGGCTAATGACCTTTCCGCAGGTTCTCGTGATAGAACTGTCAAGGTGTGGCGATGTAACACTGACCAGCCCGCGAACGAGGGGAGGTTGACGTCCCTGTGCGATGCGGCTCTCCCGCGACTTGAGTCCGTGATCACAAGGCGCGAGCATGCCTTCAAAGTGCGCGATCTAAAGGTTTGCCTGGCCTCTTTGAGTGGCTTTCTTCGGCTTGCTGACCCTTTTTCCCCCCACAGTACAACCGTAAGGCTGACGTACGTCGAGTTGATGCACACTGAAGATGGTCTGTAGCTGACGTGCTCCGTCTTGCAGTCGTTTTGTACTTTAGGCAGCGAGGGGTAATACACCATCAGTGCCCGGCGCGAGCGGAGCTCTTCTCATCTTTCCCTTCACAGGTGCGTCAAGGTGTGGGACGTGGCCAATTTGGACGTGGTACGGCTACCGATTAGAACGCATTTGCCCTTCGGTGTGCCAACTGTTCTCGTGCCCTGCTCAGATCGCTACCGTACCACTGGAGGACACGAACGACCTCGCTTGTCTGTCCCTCCAAGAAGATCACGACGTGGTTGGTAAGATTTGCTCTCCGTCGTCCCGCTTTCAGCGCTAAAGCTAGCTCTTTGCAGCTGTTGGTTCGCAGTACTGGATCACGCTAATCGACCGGCGGTCCAGCATCGTCATCAACCAGATCCGCTCGGTGGATCAGGAGTGGGGTATGTGCACCGTGCCACGATTGTTGGAGGCTGACCATCTCCTCATCCATCTCCTCTTCTCTGCATAACAGGCGTCCGCTCGCTAAACTTCCTGGGCCAGAAGACCATATCCATCGGTACATCTTGTTCTTGTTCATCACTTGCTGTATGTTACGAAGTGATGAAGTCTTCAACCGTGGTAGGTGGCGGTATGGGTCGTCTCGCGTTCTACGACATGTGTGCTGACAAGTACCGACCGACCGATAAGCACTCACAGCAGCCCTACTTTACTACGGGTGGTGGCTGGATCGTACGTCACTCCTAACAATCACGTGCAACTGTAACGGCTTACGCCTTGGTGGCATTCCAGGCCAAGGACGAAATGTATCGGAACCACCTCGCCCAGAACGTACGAAGCACTGCGTCGCTCCTGTGCTGCTCGTTCGTGCCCATACATATGTTCTTGGTGCAGCACAACCAGCCCGTTCCGAATGCTGTTTACACTCACTGTTATGATCCCACCTTCACCCGGCTCTTCGTTGGTGCGTCGCCATCTGCTCCTTTCGTAGTGAGTTGTGTCTTCTTTCAACACTCACCACTCTTCTTGAAGGAGGCGGCCCGCTGCTGGTACAAACTTTTCCTCCTTGCTGCACATAGAGGTGCTTACCGTGAGCCTTCTAGCTGGGGCTGAAGGGCGCCTACGCGGCATTCTGGTGACGCGTCGCTCATCACAAGCGTTGGAGGGCTATCTACGCCACGCAGGTTCGCTCCTCCAACACCCATTCAAGTGCTCGCAGCTCACGTGGCGGCTAACCGAAACGTTGTTTTGAGGAGGAACAGATGAAGATGGAGGAGAAAGGAGAAAGAAGGAGGAGGAGAGTGGAGAAGAGGGTAGAAGTGTGTACATGATTACTCGTCGGGCGAGCCGTAGAGATCGTTCTGCTGGCCGATGGCCGGGATCGAGGCCGGGGCGTTGGGGCCCTTGGCCGCCTCCGACTTGGGGCTCGACACGTTCCTGCTGTGGCCTCCACCTCCGCCTCCGCCGTTCTTCAGCTTGCAGGCGGTGATGACCGCGATGAGGCCAACGAGGGTGAGCAGGAAGAGCAGAGCGAAGAATCCGCCGATCGTGCCACCGGCGATGGCCCCCGTGTTTTGCCTGCGCTCGTCAAAGACGCGTACCTCTTCTACACTCCACGTCGCGCGGGGGGGGGGGGGAATTGCAAAAACATCATGAGCGCAGTACAAGATAGAGGATATTAGATCTGTAGATCAGAGGTGAGGGTCTAACCTTCTTGAGCAAAGGCGGACACCGCCAAGAGGAGCAGAAGGAGTGAAGACGTAAGAACCGAGTTCATCTTTTTTACAATGAGTTATCGTCCGTCGCGTGAGAGGTGGTCCGCACTAGCTCGTACGACTTGGGCTCCTGGCGCCAACTCTACCGAACAGTCTCACCCTTTTTTGCGGACAGTCGGTTTATGGTCCGGGCTGACGTCAGCTACCCAAGGCCGCAGCGGGGTTATGGATGCGTGTGGATTGGTCCCGCAGGTAAAAATTTGGACTTTTTGGCAGCTCCAATTCCACAGCACAATTTTCCCGTTTTTAATCTGGATCATCGATTTCGCCATCACTGAGGTCAGACCTGCATCGTCGATTGATTGAACCAAAGGGTGGTCACTCCTTGATCATAAAGTAGGACAAGATCTTCTTGTCCACGAGATATCACACCGAGTTGCCAAGGAACGGAAACAAAATGAGCAAATTGACCGCCCTTGTGGTGTGCCTAGTGGTGTGTGCACTCTTCGGTTTGTCCTTCGGACAGGAGAATGATTTCCGAGGTACTTTATCCACGCCACAATCCGTTGCTGCCTCATGCTGATCTCGTTTTCTTTTTAAAATATATACGTCAATTCCAGAGACACAGAGGTACGCTTTTGTGCTTCAATGCTTCAATGCTTCAATCCTAATTGATCCGATCCTAAAGTCATGATAATTCTCATATCCCAGCTTCAACAAACGAGATCTCCCGCTTGACCCTGAAACTACCAAGGCGTGCATCGACTCCGCACAATTCAGGAAGTCCGTTAGGACCATCTCCAGCTCCTACCGCGGTCCCCAGTCCATCGCTGCTGCTGATTTCAACAGTGCGGACCCTGCATCTCTTGACGCCTCTGTTAGAAATCCAATCCCACTGTGCTGATCTGCACGACCGTGCTTTTTCTTGAGCAGGGAATGGCAAGCAAGACGTAGTAGTGGCCTATGCCACTGAGAACAAGGTCGTCTACTTCGGCAACCAAGGCGACGGCCTCTGGTCCGCGTCTGTCCTCGGCACCGTGAACGACGCTTCAGCCGTCTTCGCCGCCGACCTCAACGGTATGACTTTATTATCCACGGCACCATGTAGAGCAAAGCTTGGCTCATGTCTCACACTATGTCTTATGTTGTTCTTGAAGGTGATGGCAGGATTGACGTGGTGGCCGCCTCGGAAACCGACAACCAGGTACACTGGTTCAAGAACAACGTCGGTGGCTGGACTCACTACACGATCTCCGATGCGGCCATCTCCGCTCCCAGGTAGGACACTCTGCCCTTTCACACAAAACAATTGCCCGTTTCCTCATCTCTGTTGTATTGCAGGAGCCTGTTCGTGGCCGACATCAACGGCGACGACAAGCCCGACATCATCGCCGCTGGCGACGCGATCGCATATCTGGAGAACCAGATCTCCAACGTACAGCCCAACGGCTGGACCACCAGCGCTGTCACCTATGCCGGCAGTACGTTTTGACCGACTTCCTGGATTCGTTGCTATGCTCCTCTCCCTCTGCGATCTTGGGTTGGACCAAACTCATCTTCGCTTTCATCCCCTCTTCTTTGCAGGCCCCGTCGACTCTGTTTTTGCGGCGGATCTCGACAACAACGGATACACGGATCTCGTGGTGGCGTCGACCGGCGACCTGGTCTGGCTCAACACGGCGGACAAGTCGAAGAACGCCACCGCGCTCTACTACAACAACCTCGTCATCACCACCCACGCCCTGCCCGCAGGCAACAACAACTCGGGTAAGCGCCTCCTCGCCTGTGCCCGCCAACGATAACTTGGGCCTCGACTCACATTTCTCTCCCTTGTGTGCGTTCAGCGCCTGCTGAGTCCGGCTGGGTGGGCCTTTACGTGGATCAGGACCAGAACGCACCTGAGTCGGTCTTCGTAACCGACGTCGACGGCAACGGGTACCAGGACATCGTGGTGGCCATCACCGGTGCCGACACCATCAAGTGGTACGACACGTCGGACAACTACACCTGGGACGCCCACACCGTCGGAAACGCTTCCAGTACGTTGCAACTACGTTTTCGCCACCTCTCTCTTGTCCCTCCCTTCGACTCTAATGATTCGAATTTGTTGTGTTCACCGCCACAGGCCCTTCGTATGTGTATGCGCGCGACATCGACGGCGATTACGCGAAGGACATCGTCTTTGCCAGCGCTACTGGCAACCGCCTTGGTTGGTTCGAGGAGCTGTGCGCCACCTCGCTTCCCAATGGCGGTGACGGTACGCCCTTTGTTCCCAACCCCGAGGGCTGACACGCTCGCTAACACGTAGGCACATCCGACACACATCAGATGACCATGTTGTGGGCTGGGCCGTTGCTGGAGGTGTGATCGGAGGTCTTTTGATTCTCTGGATCCTCGTCGCCATCGCCATCGCCATCCACGACTACATCAAGCACCAGATGCGAAAGGCGTCTGAGCAGAGGAAGAAGGAGGCCAAGGTACATCTTTTCTCCCAGCCACTTCATGCTCCCGGTCGTGGCCTCTTGCTCATGGCACGCACACAACGAACAGTCTATGCTGCCAACCGAGCACGATGACCTGTAAGTAGTGGGAGTAGAAGGGTTGGGCTGGGTGCAAAGAGACGACAAAGAGGTGCGCTGCAGTACCGGATTAACGTTTTGGTCATATTTATTTCATGTACGCAAGCTCATCATCAACAACTACAACTGCCCATACACGAGCAAGCAAACCTTCATTTTTTTTAAATATTTATTTATTTTTTTATCTCCACCAAACCTTCATCTTACAAGGAAACAAACCATTTCTCCACCAAACCAAAAGAAATTGTTTTTCTCTTTGCTCAGATCAGATTTTGGCCTTTTTACATCTTGCCAGCGGAAAGAGAACCAAGAGAACTGCTCAAAGATGCTGCGCGCCGGCTCTCGCAACCTCCGATGCAATCAAATTAAGAACCCCATTACATCATGGAAGATTGTCCGCGGAGACACTGTACGCTCCCTCCGCGCCAGCAACCATTTGAGCGGAATTTTTGCAGAGGACGATCGCATTTTATAACATGGCAGCAAGCGAGTGGAATGGCTACGTTAACGTCCCCCCTCCCCTCCCATCGGATAAAAGGTGCAAGTGATGCAGGGGGCAGATCACGGAAAGAAGTCGGTGGTCATTAAAGTATCTCGAAAGACCAACCGTGTTGTCGTGCGAGGAATCAAACTGGTACGCTGCACGCGCTACACGCAATTCCATTTCGATCATTTGTTGGTATTTATTCTATCTCTCTCTCGTTCGTGCGCTGCAGGCCAAGCGCCGAATCAAGGCGACGGAGGAGTCGCAGGGCGGCTTCGTGTACCGAGAGCAGCCCATCCACTACTCCAACGTTTCCCTCGTCGACCCGTCCGATGGGTGCGTTGCATGCGTGTCGTGTGTGTCGTGCTGCGCGTGCGCACGCGGCGATCGCTCCCGCTGAACGATAGTTGCACGCGTGTGTGTCCGTCGCGAGCGCAGCAAGCCGTGCAAGGTCTCAATGTCGTATCTGGCGGACGGCACGAAGGTGCGAGTGTCCAAGCGCACGGGCACCATCATCCCCAAGCCCGCCGAACTCACGGCCAAGCGCTTCAAGAACTACCTCGGTACTGCCTCCCCCCTTAAGCCTTCACCGCACACACACACGCACGCACCGCACACGCGCACTGACTCGTCGCGTCGATCAGATGGTGTGAAGGACACGAAGCCCGAGGTGGTGACGCTGAAGACCTTTGATGAGAGGTCGCTGGTGCCGGAGCTCGACGAGCTCACCATCGCCAAGGTCCACGAGAAGCTCCTCCTGGAGAAGGAGGAGGCCGAGCAGAAGAGGCTGGCCCGCGAGCAGGCCCGCGCCGCCTACGGCTTCAGCTCCTCCACCGACGTCGCCAGCGACAGCGAGAAGGAGGAGGTCGAGGTGGTGTGATGGTGGTGTGCGACCCCGCCTTTTTGACAAATAATTAAAAAAAATTAAAAAATTTGTGTTTTTAATTATTTGTTCATTTTTATTTGTATTTGTATTTTTGTATTTATCGGGAGAGTGGTGCACTATTCGTCGCCATCCTCCTCGTCCTCGTCCTCGTCTTCACCATCTTCCTCCTGACCTTCTTCCTCACCATCCTCCTCGTCATCCTCATCATCCTCATCGTCGTCTTCTTCCTCGGCGTCGTTCTTGTTGTTCTTACCGCCGCTGGCGAGGAACTCTTCTCGCTTCCTCTTTCGGTCCTCGTCCGGCTTCCTGTAGGCTTCGATGTAGAAGAGAGCCCTCCTCTCCAGCTTCGTCTCCGTCAGCTGGTTGTAGTTCAGTTTGATGTCCCGCGCCATCGCCTGCAGAGTACACACACACCATCATCATCATCGCACACAACACACGCAACATGAGAGTCCGCGCAAGCCAGACAGGAGACAACTGAGGGAGACAGACCTTGAAGTTGGTGCCGTGCTTGTCGACGAGCGCCTTGTAGTAGAGCTCCTCCATCTTGGTCATCCGCTTGTCCTTCGGTCGCGGAGCAGGCTCCGGCACGTTAAACTCTGCCCACACGAAAGAGGAGGAAGAAGAAAGAAGATGAATGAGATGCACCAACACTGCTCCTTCTCCATCTTGATGGGGGAGTAGATGAGAAATGGGCAGAATTAAATCAGAATTAAATGAGGAGTTTGGGGCAGAGGCGCACCAACAGGATTTTCGGCAGGAGCATTGGTGGCGTTGGGATCGAGCTTCAATCTGCAGACGGTGGAGTGAGGAAAGGGGTTGTGCCATGCTTGTAATCTTGCAGATTAAATCGTACCCGAGATTGAGATAATTTTGGTGCGGTGATTTGTCCTTGTCCCATCGCTTTTTGATCTCCGGGTCTTCAAACTCGAGCTTCTTCTTGTTCTTCTTTGCGTTGAACCTGATCTTCTTTCGCATGTGCTTCCTCGGACGGCGCGGCATCTTCGTGTGTGTGGAGAAAACTGTGGTTGAAAAACACAACACAAGAAAAAAGACAAGGGATGTTGTGCGGTAGGGAGCAAAGCAGGGGCCGCATGAACAGCAGCCAACGCGAAGCCGTCCTAGCTCAGTCGGTAGAGCGCAAGACTCTTAATCTTGTGGTCGTGGGTTCGAGCCCCACGGTCGGCTATCTCCTTTTTTGTCCCTTCTGGCTGAGAAGTGGTGCCTTGAGCAAACGATACTATCTGAAATACCAATCTTGCCAAATTAGGGGGTGTAGCTCAGATGGTAGAGCGCTCGCTTAG
>CACVKS010001505.1:0-10072 GCA_902749335.1 Acanthamoeba triangularis
TTCAGCTTGACTTTGACCCTCATTTTAAGCTTCTAAAATCACTTTTACCATGAAGAAGAGGTGCATTATCTCTCAGAATGTTGGTCCTAAACCAAGGTCATAATGGACATTATTGCATTACAACCACATTTAGGCAAAAAACCCAGAAAGATGTGCATGAAAATCAGAGATGACAGTGCAAAAGGAATTTGAGCCCAACAAAATTTCACCAGTCATTCTTGACCTCTCATTTTAAATGAGCACAAGTTAGGAGTGCAATCTCTGAAGAATATGTGCAAGATTCTGATTTTTGTGGCCTGATTACACTCTTTCTAGATGGTGTGCATGTTTGTTTGTGGCAATCAAAGGACCCAGAGGAACAGAAGAGTCAGATGTCACACAAGCATGGGGGCTGGCCAGCAGTGAACTTTATTGTCACTGTCACTGCAGATAAGCAGATCATCTTTGTGAGCCATGCTTGGTATGTTTCTTTATCATTTATTGTCAAACAGGTGACATTTCTCACACCACACAAGAAGCCTTGTGGGGGTGAGCTCAGCAATGTGCAAGTTGGTATGTTTCTTTATCATTTATTGTCAAACAGGTGATAACACAATTATTTTGCAGATTTCAATTGCCGCCTGAGTGCTGTGCATGCCCAGGTTGAGCAAGTCTTCAGCACATTGAAAAACAAGTTCCAGGTGTTAAGCAACACCTTCCATGGCCATGCCCTCAGGTATGTAGTCCATCTCAATTTTCATCAGTTATTTATTTATTAATTAATTGCATCCTCCCCAGATTGGAGCAAATCGTCATCATTTGCTGTGCCATCTACAACATCAAACTTTGTGGTGAGTGAGAGCATTGTGCAGCACCTCAAGATTTCTCTTAGCCTCTTCTTCATCATCTTCTTGTAGCTGCTGGGCAGCTTCAATAAACATTTAATAATGATTTTTTACACACCATGTCAGCACCCAGCTCTCAAATGTGTTTCAAAAAAGATTACAAACACCACTGAAGCCCTGGCTGTCTGGTGGTCACTGTTGCACACAACCAGCCACAGGCTGTGGGATATCCTCCCTTGTATGACTATTTTAAAAATGCAAAAAGTTTGAAAAGTGCACAAGTGGTGTTGGAAGGTTTTCATTCAGCACCATCATTAATAAGGGTGATGGTGGAGAACATGAACCAAGAACACTGGGCAGGACCCTCCAACAGCCAAGTGTGCATGTGGGAGCATGATGCAGGCCTCTGTCATCTACTGCTTTCACCTTGCCATACCAGTACCATAGACATTTACCATCTCTACCCTCAGATTGACTCACACCACACACACCATCAAGGTAGGCACATGTCATGCCATGTGTGTCATGTCACTGACAGAGTACACTGGTGTTGTGGCTCCAACTGCTGCATGGGTGTGCTATTGTTATTGTTCTGAGATTTACTCGAGGATGAGGGTGCACCGGGAGATTTGATTTAATTGAAAAGGGCGGTGGGGTCGGGCGAGCGGGGGAAGATGCCGAGGCCGTCGTCGTCATCCTCAACGTCTACGGTGGTGCTCGGCTCGAAGGCGCCCGAGAAAGAGTACCAGACGAAGGCGACGAAGATGGCGAAGAGCCCTACCCACAGCAGCACGGACCACGAACCCGCATCGGCGAAGGCTTCCTTGGGCCAGCCCTTGGGCAGCTTAGGCATGCCGGGCGTCGCGCCTGCCGCGGCTCTCGCACTCCTCTTCCTCTGCTTGATCTGCGCCTTCCGCTCCATCTCTCACACTTTAAAAAAAAATGAAACGAAAATTTGAATTTTAATTATATTTACCACAAATAAACAATTAAAATATAATTTTCGTTTCACGAGAGGAAGGGGAGCGGATGGTCAGTGAGCAGGCGCGAGAGGCGAGGGTAGGCGGACAGATCGCCGGTCGAGTCCCGCGAACCCATGTGCACGCTCTGCACCCTGGCCGGCAGGTTCTCCTCCAGTCCCTGCACACAGGCAAGGAATTTCTCAACACCGCACACACCGCACACGCACACATGTACCAGATCGCACACGCACAAAATGCACACGTGTGTCGTGCATACCTTGAGTGTAACTCGGAAGCAGTACTGGATGACGATTCGCTTGAGGCCGCGCGGCAGCTGCGCGATGCCCTCGTCGTCGACTTTGCAGAACGACAGCGTGAGCTCCTCGAGCCCGGCCGGCAGCGCCCGCACGCCAGCGTTGGTGATATTGCCGCAGCCCCAGCAGTTGAGCTTCCGCAGGCCCGGCGGCAGCTTCCGCAGCGCGTCGTCCCTGATGTGATGGCAGAAGGCCAGCTTGAGCGTCTCGAGCCCCTGCGGCAGCTGCCCTATCGACTCCTGAGTCACATTCACGCAGCGGCTCAAGTCGAGCTTCTTGAGCTGCGTGTGCGGTGGTGCGTGTGCGACAAACGAGGTTAGTTAGTCGTCACTGAGATGAGCTAAGTGAGTGGTCAGACGAACGTTGGGGAGCGTCGTGGCGAGAGCGATGACGCCGCGGTCGGTGACTCGCGCGCCCTGCACGCTGAGGCTGGTGAGCGAGCGCGGGAGCCGGGGTATCACGGCGTCGTCCACCGCGAAGCAGCTCTTCATGTGCAGTTTGGTCAGCCCGCGCAGTCGCTCGAACAGTCGGTCCGACGGCGAGCGCAGGTTGTTGAGCCTGAGCGCGTCGAGCCGCCTCGGCAGCCGCCGCCACAACCGCTCCAGTCTGGACGTCGGTAGCAGGTTCATGAACGTCAGCTCGAGCGATCGGATCGATCCTGGCACCATCGTCTCCTCCATCTCATCGTCATCATCGTCATCTTCATCGTCATCATCACCAGCATCGGCGTCATCGTCGTTGATGAGCTTGGCGAGCGTGAGCGGCGACACGACGAGGTGGAGCGTGTGCACGCGCGGCAGGCCGTCGAGTAGGTGGTGCAGGTCGGCCATGGCGAACTGGTCGTGCCGCACGTGAATGACCTCCACCCGCGGACACAGCTCGCGGAGGAATTGCAGCTGCGGCTCGAGGCCTGCCGGGCGGCCTCCGTCATCGGCGGCGGCGGCGGCGGAGAAGGTCCACCGCCGTAGCTCGCCCAGCGCGAGGCTGCGCCAGGCGCGCGACACGTGGCTGGCAGTGAGGAGTGCGGCAGGGTCGTGCCGCAGGCGCGCAAAGACGAGGGACCATACCTCGGGCGGCAGCTCGAGCAGGTCCTGGTTGCTCTTCGCCGGACCCCAGCGCCGCTGCGTTTTGTCGAAGGTCACCCCCGCGATCGAGGGGAAGCGTAGCGGGGCCGGTGCCGCGCTGGCGCGGGGTCGCTTGATGGGTCGCGGCTTTCTTTTGCCCTTCTCCTTGTCCTGTTGAGGAGAGCAATCGTTCTTCCGTAGTAGATTTCCTCCTGATGACGGTGATGCGCGCTTCATCTGGGATTTGAGATTTCTTTTCCTTTTTCGATTTTAAAAAAGAAGAGTTTCGCACTTCAAAAACGAAAAGTTTTTGAAATCGATTCTACAATTTTTCCTGTTTGGAATTTTGCAAGTACGGACTGATGATGGCCATGGTGTTGTCAATGAGACCAGTCAAGCCTAGTGGTAGGTGCTCCAATTGACTATTCTGTGTTGCAATGAGGCACCACTGTGATGATAGTGTCCACCTCATTGATGCTGTAGTGAAGATGAGAGATGGCCAGTGATTGGAGAAATTCATCAAGACACCTCAACATGAGGACACACCACACACACACGAAAACCACACATCACACACTTGTTTGACTTCCTCCATGAGCTCATTGGCCAGCCAACCCAAACTCCCCACACCTCTCAAGTCTTGCTCCTGCACTTCCATCTTCAGCCCCCCTTGGGCAAATGTTGACTAATATTTTAGTTTATTTGTTGTATTATCTTTATCTTTTCCATAAAACCACCACTCGTTAAGGTGGCGAGCAATGGCCTGTGGTAGGAAGGCGCCGGTTCGGCTACTGGTCATCGACGACTTTTCTGGGTTGGCTGTTCCCTCCAAACAAAACCAACCAGTTATCTTCAACTCACACTAAAAGCCATACACAATACCACATGAGCAAGCAGCCCAGCATCAAAGCCTACGGCCTCACCCGTCATGGCCAGCCCTCGGAGGTGCTCCACGTCATTGAGGTGCCCAAACCGCAGCCAGGTCCGCGCGACCTTCTGGTTCGCGTCGTAGCTGTGGCCACCAACCCCGTACGCTCTCCTCTTCCTCTTTTCACTTCACCTTCTCTCAACTTTCTACTCTTGTGTCACAGGTGGACGTGAAGAAGATTACCAACTGGGGAGGGGACCCGAACGCTCCGATCGAGTCGCCTCCTCTCATTCCCGGATGGGACGCCTCGGGCGTGGTGGAAGCCGTGGGCGCCGAGGCGACCCTCTTTAAGCCCGGCGACGAAGTCTACTTTGCTGGTGCGTGCCCCCGCAGCGACACTGCCGGGCTCATCACTCACCACTGGTGAGTGGTTGGACAGGCGTGATCAACAGAGCCGGCAGCTTTGCCGAGTACACGGCCGTGGACGAGCGTCTCGTCGGCCACAAGCCCTCGTCCCTCACCCACGAGGACGCCGCCGCCCTCCCTCTCACCGTACGCTTCCCTCCATAAGACTGCACGCAGCACGGCGGCCGCACCACCGCACAAGCCCGAAAAGTAGCTTACTGGGGTGGTGCAGAGCCTTACGGCGTGGGAGATGTTGGTGGAGGGCTTCGGCATCCCGGTGCCGGCCGACGTGCGCGATGAGACCGTAAATCGCAACAAGACCCTCCTGGTGCTGGGCGGAGCAGGCGGTGTGGGGTCCATTGCCCTGCAGATCGCCAAGCATGTGCGTTCACTCCAGTTGCTATGTGTCGAGTTGAACAAGCCAACCTCAGTGCCACTACAGGTGCTGAAGATTGGAAGAGTAATTGGGTCTGCAGCGAGGCCCGAGACGGTGGAGTACAGTAAGGCCCACGGAGCCGACGATACCATCAACCACCGCAATCCTCTGGCCGATGAGCTCGCTAAGCTGGGCCTCAAGGTACAACGATCAACTCTACCGGTCTTCGCTCACTGAAGCTCGCTGTTTGGGCAGGGTGTGGACTTCATCTTCAACACGAGTGAGCCGGATCCAGTGATCGAGCAGCTCATCAAGCTGGTCAATCCGCTGGGCAAGATCGGGCACATCCTACCCTTCCAAAAGCCCGTCAATGCCGCTCCACTCTTCGTGCGAGCCTCCACGGCTGTTGTCCGCACCTTCGCCACCTCACTCACATGATAACACACACACACACACACACACCGCACGCACGTACACGCACACCACAGATGAAGCGCGCCTCGCTGGTGTGGGAGATGATGTTCGCGCGCGGGGTGTATGGAGTGGAGCCGGAGAGGCAGGGAGCCATCCTCAACCACGTGGCGTCGCTGGTCGATTCCAAGGTGCTGCGCTCGACAGCCAACACCAGGTTCGCCTGGGACAAGCTGGCGGAAGCCCTCGCGCTGCAGGGAAGCGGCAAGGCCATCGGCAAGATCGTGCTCACTGTTGGCTTCTGATACAAGACCACTCCTTACCACAATCAAACTCTGCTCCGCGCGGGGGCCAAGTGGTCGAGCGAGCGGCAAAGGGTGGATTACATTTGGTGGGGTCAGCGGAAAACACAACATCAGACATGAGTAGAGGAGCGGGCTCTCCTCCCATGCAGTGGCTTACTTCTTGCCCAAGAAGAACTTGTTGATCAAGTGGATGGTCATGTTGACGTCCAGCGTCACCTGCTCGAGCTCGAGGTACTCCACACCGTTGTAGTGCCTCTCCAACAGGTCGTCCAGCTCGAGCGTCATCTATTACACGGTGGATGAGATGACAGACCGGTCAAAATCAGGCGCCAGCTTTGCAAAAACGAATCAAGGGACGAAGGAAACAGCGGTCGTTCGTACCTTCTCGACAGAGATACCAGCGATCTTGGCGACGATGTCGAAGATGCCGACTTCCGCCGACGAGATGAGGAACTGGGTCTTCTTGCGCGAGAGAGCGGGCACCTCAGAGTCAACGATCACGCCCTGGTGTGACCGGTAGAGAGAAGAAGTGAGGTGAGCAAGCGGCATATCGCTGGAGGAACGCGGCGTCTAGGGAGGAACCCCACCTGCTTCTGCAAGTCCTTGTAGCTGAACTTGAACGGACCGGCCATGGTCTTGCCGGCGGCCTGCGGGGCCTTCTTGCTCTTCTTGCTGCCCTTGAGCTTCGACGAGGTAGGTCGGTAGTGCTGCTCACGGCATTGTTGCAGGTACTCCTGGTACTGAGCGATCTGCTCCTTGACGTAGGCCTGGTGCTTGCGGAGGTTGGTCAGGGTCTGGGTCAAACGTTCGATTTCCCTCTTCTGTTGCTCTCGGATGACCGCCCTGTTAGCCACCTCGAGCGAGATGTCGTGCACGAAGCTCTCGTAGCGATCCGACTTCGACAGACGACCCTCCTTCTCGAGCTTGGCGATGTTCTCCAGGATCTTGTTGATCTGCGCAGCGACGATTGAGTGAGACGTGGTTAGCTCAAGTCTTGACCCCTTTCAAGTGTACACAGGGACAGGATTCCGTACTTGTGTGGAGAGCTGCTTGTTGTTGGTCTCGCCGGCGAAGCGAATGCCTGACTCCAGCACGTCAGTGAGGTGCAAGCGGTGGATGGACGTTTCGATGGGAATCGTCCGCAGCACGGGGATGATGAGCTCCTTCGTTTCGGCGTAGAGACGCTCCACTTCGTTGTCCTCCTCGACTTCGACCTTGAACCGGTTGGAGGTGAGGGTAAGCTGGATCTCACGATCGTCCTCCTCGGGAATCTCAGGAGGCGCGTCGCCAAGATCCTTCATGATCACTCTCAGCTCGTCGTCCTTCTCGGCGAGGGCATCGAGGTTCTGCAGCACGAGGTGGTGCGTGGCCGAGATTTCGTGAAGCGAGATGAGGATCACGGGCTTGGTCTTCTGCGTCAGCTCCATGTACTTGTTCACTTGGAGGTGGTCCTCGGGGTCGTCGACCTAAGGGAGAGAAGAAAGAGGGTGAGCAAGGGAAGAGGGTGCAAAGGCGCGCGTGCACTGGCAGAGACAGGCAGTGACTCACCTTGACGAGGGAGTTGAAGTAGTGCTCGACAGTGAGCTTGTTCTTCTCGATGAAGTCGTTGAGGGGCATCATGTACTTCTCCTGCTTGCTGAACAGGCGGAAGTTGAACAAGTTCTGAAGCACCTTACCGACGACGACCAGGTTCTTACGGACGACGGGCTCCAGCTCCTTGTCGACGACATTGTAGGCATCGGGTGTGACGATGGCCAAGTTGATGAAACGGTAGTACACGAAGTAACCCGTCACCTTCAACACCTGCAAGATGGAAAGAGAAGAACGGTCAGGGCTGGGAAAAAGAAGAGGGAAGGGGCATGAGGAGGAGTTCTCACTTGGTCGTTATCGAGGGCCTCGCCGAAGCGGTCCATGGAGAGGTGCTTGATCTGCTTACAGATCCAGCGAATACCGTAGGGGAGGTTGTTCATCGAGTTGATGACGCCGTCGAGGAACATCTGGCAGATCTCCTGGAGAGCGTTGAGCCGCTGGTTCATGATCGACTTCACCTCGGGGTTGTTCATCGCCTTCTCCTCGGGAATGTTCCTCTCGAGGGTCGATTTCTCACCGGTGCGAATCTCCATCTCGTTAATCATGGACTGGTAGATGACGGTGGGGTGCAGCTCCAAGCTGAGATCGGTCTTCTCCATCACGATCTTCAGCAGAGGGCCGAGGGTGCTCCTGAGGTACTCGAGACCCTGCTTGCGTCGATTGTAGGTGATCACCATCTTCGGCACCACGGTGTTGGCCTTCAAGAAGTCTGAGAGCGAATTGATCTTCGAGATCTCGTTCTTGATGGCGAGCTTGAAGAGGGAGAGGATGAGGTACTCCTCCCGAGGCGAGAAGGCGTCACCGTAGAGAGTGAGGATCGTAGTGTCGAGGAAGGAATCCATCTGCTCGGGCTGGACGAGGTACACGCATTTCGCCAGGTACTTGGGCTCCGTTTGCAGCAAGTAGAACAGCTCTTGGTAGAACTGAGCAGATGAAATCACGAAACAGGAGGATTAATGAATAACGCTTGCATTCAAACAAAAAATGGCCAAAAGCCGGCAGTTCATTTACCTCCATCTTGCGCGGATCCTTCTTGAGATCCCAGATCTGCTCCTCGCCCTTGCCCCTGGCCTTGCCCTTCTTCTTTCCCTTCTCCAGACCCTCCAGCACATCCTGAAAGGGGGGGGGGTAAGTGATTTGCCAGCTTGACGCGGTCAAACGAATCTCGGCAACGCACCTGTAGTGTGGTGCGGTTCTTGATGAGGAGACCGATACGCTTGTCGAGCTTCTGGAGATCGCGATCGAGGACGTGGTTGCGCCTGATCTCGATGACGAGCTGACGCTTGAGCTCCTGGATCTCTGCAAAGTAAAGTCATGAAAGGTGTGTGAGTGCAAATTTTGTAAGTGTAAGTTAATGGCGCGAAGAAAGGCTGCGCACCTGAGGTCCAGTCGCCGTCCTCTCCATCGGGCTGGGACTTGAGCACAGATTGGATCTCGGTGACGCTGAGCTTGCCCTTCTTCTTCTTCTCTTCCTGAGTCTTCTTCCTCCTCTCCTCGATTTCGTTCTGTTCCTTGATCCATCGCCATCTCACCATCTTGGTGAGAAGCATGCGCGCCTCGAGCAGCATCAAGAGGGCCTCCTTCTGCTGACCAAAGAGGGCAGCCTCGCCGTCGAGCTCCTCATCGGCCGCGATTTGAATGGGCCGCACCACGGCCTCTGAGGGGACCAGGGCCTTGCTCTCGTCGCCTCCCTTCTTCGTAGCGGCGACTACGGCGGTGGAGGATTCCTTAACGACCTCCTTTCCCTTCTCCTTCTTGTCTTCCCTCTTCTCATCCTTCTCGGAGGTCTTCGTGCGCGGGCTGTGCGTCCTCGAGCTGTCGCTCTTGTGGCTGCGCGATGAGGCCGAACGAAGTCTCTTCTTGTCGTCCGCATGCGCTTCCGTCGCCGACGATTCCGACGAGCTGGTCAGGTCTTCCTTCTTCCTCGAGGACCTCTCCCTCGTCGAGGACCGCTCTCGCTCCTTGCCCTCGTCCTTTCTGCTCTCCTTCCTATCTCTATCCCTGTCCCTGTCCCTCGAGGATCGCTCCTTCTTTCCACGCGGCGACGGTTCCGACATTCGCGCTTACTCTTTCAGCAATTCGAATCTAATATCTAATTCACCTCGCTACTTCTTTCACTCTCGAGATGGACGGACAGCAGAGCACTACGCGCGGCACTGACAGCCTCTGCCTCGAGAATTGATCAATCGATTAAAAAGGGCGACCAGCAACACCCAAGACCAAGGCCCTGTTTTTCGTGGCCGCGTGGTTGTCTGAAAGGAGAAAATCCTAATACGTCCGCCCAACAATTTCCGGGTTTCGCATTGACTACGATTGGCTCAAATACGAACACATAATTATTATCATGTTTCAAATTCCTGTAATCGTGATAGCTTTTCAGCCCGTTGTAGAAAGATATTCAAAATACGCAGAATGAAAATAAGCGTATTCGGCCATTTGGTTAATTAATTGTGTTGCGGTTATTGTTGTAAAATATAAAATAAAAATAAAAAGAAGGTAGGGACCCAAGATTGGCGAGATTGGAGCAATGCAAGGTACCTCCTCCAGAATCTCCAGCTCATAATGGAAAGCTTTTGCTCGCCCGACATTCTAACCCCCCTCCCCTCCCCAACGATTAAAGCCACGTCCGAGGTGAAGGTCCACCTCGATGAGGTGGACAAGTGCGACGAGGACTTACAAGTGGCGCTCGACGGCCTCAACGCCCTCGCCACTCTGGCCCCCAAGATCGAAGAACTCTCCTCCATCGTTTCCTACGCCGCCTTCTTCACCACGTAACCCCCCCCCCACTCGCCCTTCTTCTTTCCTTCCTCTCCTTTTGTCGCTTTCGTTCCTCGCTTTCGCTCTTCCCGAGGACCGGCCCCTCACGACCCTGCGCGCGCGTCGTGTTGGGGTGTGCAGGATGGGCGGCGCCTTGGGCAGCGGCTCCTCTACGATCAGGCGAGCGGCGCTGCGC
>CACVKS010001506.1:0-10071 GCA_902749335.1 Acanthamoeba triangularis
CCCCACCGCCATCTCTCCCCTCAGCACCATCATCCCCCAGCGCAAGCACAGCCACAGGTCACTCCAGCGGCACTCGCCATGAGCGCGTACCCACGGACCCAGGCCGCGAGCCCGCATAGCACCCGGGCGCACCCCTCGCCCGTGCGGGACTTCAGACGCGAGCGATGGCCGCAGCAGCCACCTCCGGCCGAGGCCGTGCTGGCCTCCGAACTCTACTCCCTCTACCGCTCAACCACCACTGCCACCACCCAGTCCTCCCCCACCCCGGAGTCGACCAGCGCCGGCAAGGCACCTCCACCGCCACTGCGCAGGTCTCGCCCGCCACCAGCCAGCGGCACGGCGGACCCCGTGGTGGTGGTGACACGAAGCCACCACCGCCGTGGATCGGCCACGGATCTGCCCGTCACCAGTTCCGCGCTCGCTGTAACGCCGCCCGTGGTACCCCCAGCCAGCCTCGCCACTGAAGACGAGCACCATCTGCCCGAAGAGGGCGACGATGACCACCAACCGCCACAGCCGCAGCCGCCGACGTCAGCCGAGTGGAACCGGACGCTGGCGCGGCAGCTCTCCTGCCTGCTCGAGCGGTCGCCTCCGGGCAGCGGGCCAACGGAGGCCTCGGCGACGGGACTCGATCTCTCGACCGCCGCCTCGTCGACCTCGGCCTGCTCGTCGTCGTCTTCGTTCTCCGCCTCTTCGTCGTCGCCTTCGTTCTCCTCGTTCCTCCTCCTCTCGCCGCCGGGCTCCACCTCGTCGTCTTTCTCCTCGCGCACGGCCCACAACTCCTTCTCCCTCCTTCCCTCGAGCTCGGCCTCAGCCTCGTTCTCCTCGTTCTCCTTCCCGCCGCCTTCCTCCTCGGCCACCTCTTCCTCATCATCATCATCATCGTCGGCCTCAACCTCGTCTTCGTTCTCCTTCACGTCGGCCTCCTTTTCCTTCCCGTCTTCTTCTTCGCTGTCATCGACGTCTTCATCGAACAGCAATATCACTCTCGTGCCCTCGCCCTCCCTCTCCAGCGACAGTCTCTCGTCCGTCGCGCCTTCGCCCTCGCTTCCGTCGTTGACGTCGACATCAACTTCTGCGACAGCAGCGTCGACAGAGGCCTCCGAGTCCGCGGCGTCGGAAACGGCGGCGCCCGGCGGCGGCGGCCAGCTGTCGGCGTCGGAGCAGGCGGACATCCGGGCGCTCTACCGGGACCTGGTACGGCGGGAGCAGGAGCGGCAGGATCAGCGCAAGGAGCGCAAGCGCAAGTGGGTCTGGGAGGACGAGCGCCTCCTCCGCAAGCGACTCGCCCAGTCCGTAACCACAGCTGCCTCGCCTCACCACACACCCCATGGGGCGCATCGCACGCAGCAGCAGCCAATCGTCGACTCAGAGGCGGCCACCACCGCCAATCACGACACGACGGACGAGCACCAGAGCAGCATCGGACATGCGACCATCGCGTCGGAATTGACGGCGGCCGCGGCCTCGGCGGCAGCGCCGGGGTCGGTGATGGTCGACATCGGGGCCGGGCTCCAGTTCATGCGGGAAAAGAAGTTGCCCGCTGTCGGCGGCGGCATCACCACTCAGCAGCCACCCTCTAATGAGGAGGATGACGCAGAGAGCGAAGAGGACGAGGGGCACCCAAGAGAGAAAGCGAAAGGGAAGACGAAAACGAAAACGAACGCGAAGGCGAAAGCCAGTCCACCACCCCAGAGCCAGTCAACAGCTGAGGCACGCCGGCGGGAGAGCGACGAAGGCGAAGAGCGGCGCAAGCGGCAGAGCCGCCAGGAACAGCTCGCGCACTACCAGGCCACCGTATGACATGCCACGTCAGCAGCTGACGTGGACCAGACCGCTGACCACCCCGTGTTGTGTGTAGGTGGGCGAGGTTGCGTCATCAGGCCTTGGTTCCGATGCCTGGCTGAGTCGAGGCGGCCCGCACTCGTCCTCGCCGAGGCCGCGCCTCGACGGGCGCTATGACGAGCAGCTTCCCCCGCTACCGCCTCTGCCGACCGACCGCCACTACGACCACCACCGGCCTTCTCCCCCGATGCTCCACGGTGGCGTCCGGAACAACATGCGATCGCCCGACCTGTGGCCGCCTCCCGCGCCCTCGTCGCCCTCACCGTCGCATCCGTCGCCGTCGTCTTCGTCTTCATTCATGTCGTGGTACAGCAGCCACTACGTTGCCCACTCCTCGCTGTCTTCTTCGTCAGCGACCTCCGCGCCGCCGCTACCTCAGCTTTCCCAGCTTCTCTCCCCGCCTCCAGCCCTACCTCCGCAGCCGGCCATGGAGTGGGGCGCCGAAATCATCGGCGGCGCCCCGCCACAGCCGCTGCCCCCGTTCGTCCCCTACCACGGCCAGCTYCAGCTCCAGCCCGCCCCGGCGTGGCCCGCCGACTTCTCGCTCCCTGGTGCTCCTCTTCCYMCGGCCGCCGCGACGCTGCCGCCTCCGCAGCCGTGGAACTCGCCCTGGGACCACTTCCCGCCCTACCTCTGACACACAACACACAACACGAAATCTCTTCCCTCACAGCAGTTGCTGGATGAGTGGAATTCCACAAGACATGTTGGGAGTTTTTACTGGTATGTACAGCACGCGCGAGATGAGGTGGCATGGGGAGGAGTTAGTTCGTTGGGCCTTGGGGCCTTTGTCCTTGTTGGGGGGAGGGAGGCTCAGCAGGTGCACGAGGAGGCGGGAGGGCTCCGTTCCCGGTCGAATTCGTCGAGGGACACCACCGGTCCCATGTGCGCCGGCGCCGGCACCGCTTTCACTGTGGTGTGTGTGTGTGTGTACATGCACACGCGCGCGCGCTTGTGAGTCCTTCCGTACCAGTCGGATCACGGGGTAGAGAAAAGGCCACATGCACACGCGTACCCATGGATTCGAAGAGGACGTCGACGTTGGCGCCCGTCTTGGCCGACGTCTCAAAGTACAGGAAGCCCTCCTCCAGCGCGAACGTCTGCCCGGCCTGCGCAGAACATGGGCGGCGTGGATGAAGAAATATAAATATCAATACTAATACTACTAATAATAAGAATAATAGAGAATGGATAAAACTGCAGGCGATGTAGGGTCGGGGTTGGGGTCCGTGGCTGCGCACCCGCATGAGCCGGTTGCGTTCGTCGACCTTGTCGACTTTGTTGGCAACGACGGCCACGACGAGGCCTTGCTTGTTGTGGCGGCCCATCACCTCCTTCCGCAGCTTCTCCACCCACTGCTTGGCCCGATCGAACGAGTCCTGCGCCACGTCATCGTCACCATGTGTGTGGAATTCATGATTCCACCACAACCAGCCCACGGGACCAGACAAGAGCTACGTGACGGCGGGAGGAGGGAGTGTACGGGATCGGTGGCGTCGTAGACGATAAGCACGCCCTGCGCGCTCCGGTAGTACTGGTCGGTGATGGCGTCGTACTGCTCCTGGCCGGCTGTGTCCCTGCGCACGGCGACAACCGACCCGACCAACGAGGAGTGCGAGAAGTGAGATAGGGGTAACGAAAGAGATAACTAATAATATTAAAAAAGATCTGCGAGAGGGTGTCGGGGCGCGAGTACCATATTTCGACCAGCACCTGGCTACCTTCAGAGTCCACCACCTTGTGGAGATGCATGGCTGTACGGTGGGGTCAGTGAACCTAAAAAATAAAAAGAAGATCGGATGTAGATGAACCTCCAACTGTGGCAAATTGGTTTTCATCAAACTTGCCCTGTGCGAAACGTCGTGCCAACGACGTCTTGCCCACCGACCATCTGAACAAAGAGATCGATTTACAGCCGCGATCAACAAAAGTTTTTTGTTAAAAAAAAGAAAATGGCGTACCGGCCAAGGGTGACCAAAGTAATCTTGTAGTCGTGCCTGGTGGTGGACATCAATCGTTTGCTCTCGCTCAAAACACCCAATCTCTTCCTTGCTCAAGAAAACAGTTCTCAATTTTAAACCCTTTCGGAGTTCTTACGGTCGCCTTTTCTTTGTGGTTTCTTTKGTTTCCTTTTTCTTCTTGGCTTTTTCCGKGGTTTGTTTTTTCTCGCACGTGCAAAAAGGAGGGAAAAATCAAAGTCCGGRCTACAAGAGCCTTGGCGKGYRCCAATTCTCCTATCTTTGTCTTCTCTCGACCTCTCATCTCATCCATCCATCCATCTCGACCCGATCGCCTTCTGATCGTTTCTTCCGTCTTCTCCTCTTGCATCATCAATCAGCCCTCTTCAATCGCTCCGCTCATTCGTTCTACTCGAATCTACTCTTATCTCCGACAACATGCCGAAGCGCGGAAACAAAGGACACAGGAAGGTCACCAAGAAGGGAGATGCCGCTCCCGAGGCCACCGTCCCCCTCACCGAGGAGGAGCAGAAGGAGCTCGAGGCCGCCGCCCGTACTGCCACGGGTGTGCTCGCGTCGCTCCCTCTGGCGACTGATATCAAGATTGAGCAGTTCTCGCTCAATCTCGCGGGTAACGAGCTCCTCGTCGATGCGAAGCTCGAGCTCAACATGGGCCGTCGCTACGGTCTCATCGGTCTGAATGGAACGGGCAAGAGCACGTTCCTCAAGTGCCTCGCCGCGCGTGAGGTTCCCATTCCTAAGCACATCGACATTCTGTTGGTCGATCGCGAGCAGCGCGCCAGCGACATGACCGCCCTCGAATGCGTCATCGAGGAYCTCGAAGCCACCAGGGAGAGGCTCGAGGCAGAAGCCGAAGGTATRA
The DNA here is from genome assembly GCA_902749335.1 of Acanthamoeba triangularis. Lineage (NCBI taxonomy): Eukaryota > Discosea > Longamoebia > Acanthamoebidae > Acanthamoeba > Acanthamoeba triangularis. Next base: position 4,687 of record CACVKS010001506.1, read on the forward strand.
CAAACTGTTCCATCTGCCATACTCTCATTTCGATTGTGTCATCTCGAGATTTAACCTAATCGCGATTTTTTCCAGAACTCTGCATGTCGGACGACGGTGCCGAGAGCGACACTCTCACCCAGATCTACGAGCGTCTCGAGGCTCTCGACTTGGACGTTGCGACGGCTGAGGCCAGCAARCTGCTCTTCGGTCTCGGCTTCACGGCGGAGATGCAGAGGAAGAAGGCGCGCGAGTTCAGCGGTGGTTGGCGTATGCGTATCGCCCTCGCCAAGGCCCTCTTCGTCAAGCCCACYATGCTTCTCCTCGACGAGCCCACCAACCACCTCGACCTCGAGGCCTGCGTGTGGCTCGAGGAGTACCTCAAGACCTACCCTACCATCCTCGTCCTCGTCAGCCACAGTCAAGGTACACACGACACACGACACACGACCCACATTCACAGCTGRKGAATCGCAACTCACGCGCTTGSCTTGTTTTCACGCGCAGATTTCTTGAACGGCGTGTGCACCAACATCATGCTGCTGAAGGACCAGGAGCTGACGTACTACGGTGGCAACTACGACACGTACGTGCGATCGCGCCAGGAGAAGGAGACCAACCAGATGAAGAAGTACGAGTGGGAGCAGGCCCAGGTGGCGCACATCAAGGACTACATCGCCCGATTCGGTCACGGTTCGGCCAAGCTGGCYGCGCAGGCCAAGTCGCGCCAGAAGGTGCTCGACAAGATGCAGGACGCCGGTCTCACCGAGCGCGTGACGACGGACAAGGTGCTCCGCCTGGAGTTCACCGACGTGGGCACTCTGCCCCCGCCCGTTCTGCAGTTCATCGAGGTGAGCTTCGGCTACAACCTGCCGGCCGGCGCCAAGAAGGGCAACTTCCTGTACCGCCGCCTCGACTTTGGCGTGGACCTCGACTCGCGCGTGGCCCTCGTGGGTCCCAACGGTGCGGGTAAGTCGACGCTGCTCAACCTCATGGAGGGYAGCCTCAACCCGACCGACGGCATGGTCAAGCGACACCTCAAGCTCCGAATCGGCAAGTACAAGCAGCACCTCATGGACCAGCTCGACGGCAACCTCACCCCGCTYGAGTACCTCATGAAGTGCTTCCCCGAGAACAAGGAGGTCGAAAAGATGCGCGCCGCCATGGGCAAGTTCGGCCTCACCGGCAAGACCCAGATCACCCCCATGCGGGTCCTCTCCGACGGCCTCAAGAGCCGCGTCGTGTTCGCCTGGCTGGCCTGGCAGGAGCCCCACCTCCTGCTCCTCGAYGAGCCCACCAACCACTTGGACATCGAGACCATCGACTCCCTCGCCGAGGCCATCAACAACTGGGACGGCGGCATGGTCCTCGTCTCCCACGACTTCCGACTCATCGAGCAGGTGGCCAAGGAGATCTGGATCTGCGAGAACCAGACCGTGTCCCCGTGGAAGGGCTCCATCCGAGCCTACAAGAAGCACCTCAAGGCCAAGATGGACGAGGAGGCGGCACGCAACAAGTAGAGACCTACTATCCACACCCATGCCGGCGAGAGATCGTCATCATCGTCTTGCCGACGCCTCCGCCGCGGACTGCCCAGCGGAGCTCTTTTTGTCTCCTCCCCCTTTGCTATTTATTTGTTCACTCCCAACCCAAACAAATGACAACGAAAACAAAAGAACTCCCCAGTGCCCTCAACACACGCCTCCACGACGGCCCAGCGAGCCTTGGAGCTTCCTCTGGGGTGTTTTTGGCGATGGACTTTGCTGTGCGGCCAAAAGAAAGTCTGGAGGTGACGGGTATCGATCCCGCTGCCTCTCCGATGCGAACGGAGCGCTCTACCATGTGAGCTACACCCCCGGACTTGCCTAATTACCTCGTGGTCAACATGGTGCCCAATAGGACTTAGTTTGCAGATTACCTGATTTTTTTCTTCGAAGAACAAGCACTATTTCTGAATGTTGTTGCAGAAAAAAACAACATAAAGAAGGCGCAGCAGCAATGGCCACCAGACCGCACGTCAGAGTATTTTGTTCAAGATGCGGGGTGGGTTTTGGGCACCGCCCACTGGGCACTTACCCCGAGGACACCAGCCTTTGCCGGGCTTGCGCACCGACCGAAAATTATGGCTCCCCCTACCTGTCCTTGGACCAGTTGGCGGGGTGGGACTATCGCTGCACCCGCCAGCTGGTCCACCACTCTTGGTGGGACGCGTTCCCCACAAAGGTCCTGTCTCTGCTCGATTGCTGTCGCCTCAAGCTCGAGCAGATGGTGCTCCTCAACCAAGTGACCATCCTGCAGCTGAGCCCGCTCGTGGAGCACTACATCGCCAGACTCCCTCGCCGTCACGCCGCGCGTTTTGTGACTTCGCTCTTTGCCAAGAGCATCACTCACTGGTTCCCGTGCAAGTGTGTCTCTTTACTCTCTCATCATCCATGTTCCACTTTCTGGGCGAGAACTGACACCGTGTCGTGTGGCTTGCGTTGCATTGTCAGATCCTTGCTGGGCAAGATCCACACATTCATTCCGTACTCGATACTGCAGCACGCAACGCTGGTGCGTGTCGCTCATTCCCCTTTGGCCAAGGGGGACCGGACGACTATCATCCACGGTGACACGTGTTCGCTCCACCACAGATTTGCGAGGTCGAGGACGCCCACAAGTTCACCTTTCCAGTGCGCCACGACGGCTACTTCTGCTCTCAATGCCATGTGATCGCCTGCAGTACTGCACCAGCCCATTCCCCCCTCGAAAGTCGAACAATGGCTCAGCTTCCGTTCCATCCCATCAGGCCATCATCTCTGGGAATGCGTGGGCTGCGGCGACATGGTGTGCGGCGAATGCGGAGCTCGGTCGTGGTGCGCAGGCTGCTTTGTTCGGTTGGCTGTGGCGCCTTGCGCCAGGCACCAACCAGCTGCGCTCACGGACTTCTCATCGCATCGCTCGCGCAGGGAGGCGATGGTACCGGATTACACCCGAGAAGAGTGGATCAACGCGGGCAGGCCCACGCCGATCCCCGCCACGTGCCAGGAAGTGTGGTGCTGTATCAGGTGTCGGCCCGAGGTGCAATCCCTTCGATCGTTTTCTTCCTTGTTCTTCTTTCTTTCTTTGTGGTGGCGCCACTTCTCATTCTCTTTCCCCTTCAGGATGTTTACGGCTGGGTGGTCGACGAAGCAAACAACACAGAAGAGTGATAGTGCAATCGCAGAGAGAGAGAGAGAAAGAGAAAGAGATGGTGTATTCAGTAAATACTTGGGGGCGTGTGGCTCAACTTATGCTCAGCCCCTCAGCCCCGAGTCTTCTAAAAGTGGCTGTGGACGTCGGATTCATCGGTCTCTACTGGTTGGCGGCCTTGCGGGCGTCGCCCTTGAGCTGGTCGGCCTTGCCCTCGGCCTGCCACTGCTCGTTGCCGAGCACATTGCCGGCAGCCTCCTTGATGTTGCCCTTGACCTGGTCCTTGGTGCCGATGGCGCGCTGCTCTGCCTTGGCCGCCTCGAGCTCGGCGTTGCCCTTCTCCTTGCGCGCGAGGCCTTCGGCCTCCATCTGCTTGTTGCCGACGGCCCAGCCGACGTTCTCCTTGGCCGCGCCGAGGGCGATGTCGGTGTAGGCGTTGGTCTTGGAAGGCTCAGCGGACATGATGGTGATGGTGGTGTTGGTAGAGATGGGTTTGTGCTTGTGTTGGTGTTGAAGTTGTGAATGAATGCTGAACGGGCAGTGGCCCTATTTATACGTGGGATTCCCTGATCTGGAGGATCTTTGGGTGTACAGACCCGGCGAAATCTCATCGAGTGCCGTTACAGCATTCCATTCATAATTCGCATGTACAATAAAATCGGCCAATGAGGTTATGGCGAGAAACGGAAAACTGCCATGTTTTGGGGGGGGGGGCAGGATGACCCCTTAGAGCAGGCAGACCAGGCCAACGACGACGGCCACCACGATAATCACGACTACCGCCACGCCGAGGGCCGTGAAGAGCTTCTTCTTGCGCATGCCCATCACCTTGTACTTGGCCTGGCGCAGGTTCTCCTCCACCATCACCATGTTGGCCTGTGCGGTTGCGTGTGAGATGGCCAGCTCAGGGGAGAGAAGAGCGGGGGCACAGGTGGGCAACAAGGCGTACCTTGGTGCCGCGCAGGTAGGTATCGATCTGGTCGAGGGGCTCGTTGGCGCTCTCCACCATCACCGCAAAGTCCTTCATGAGCTCGTTGAGCTCCATCATGTTCTTCTCGATCACCTCCAGATCCCGCTGCTTCTCCTCCARATACTTCTTCGCGCTCGACGCCTTCTCTCTGCCCTCTCACCAATGAGCGGTGGCTTCACAATCACGCACACGACACACGACACACGCGATCGCACACAAGGAGCGCGTTGGAGAGGGGCACGCACCGGAAGACGAACTTCTGCATGAAGTCGCCGACCTGCTCGGTGTTGGGGTCGAAGGCGCGCGCGTCGTGAAAGTCGTCGTCGTCGTCGTCTTCGTCCTCCTGGCCCGCCGGGAGCGCGTTGCCCTGGGCGTCGAGTCTCTGCTCCTTGAGCTGGCGCCAGGTCTCCTCCTTGAGGCGCTGGTTGTGGTCCTTGAGCACGGTCTTGAAGTCGAGCAGCAGCTGGGCCGACTTCATGTTGGTCCCGTTCAGGATGTTGTGCTTGAGCCGCCGGAAGGAGTCGCTCTCGAGCGGCACGTCCTTGAGGTCGAGCGTGCGCTCCCGCACGTCTTCGAACTGGGCCTCGTTCTTGGCCACCAGCCGGGTGAAGGCCTCGCGCAGCTCGTGGGCCTCGGTGGCCGACGTGGGCGGCGACTCGACGTCAAAGGCCTGCTCGTGGAGGTCGCGCAGGCGGCGGTTGGTGGCCTTGACCCGCCGCAGGGCCTCCTTGAGGGCATCGACGCCGGCAAAGAACTGCTCGAGGTGCTGGGCCTCGTCGCCGCTGGCCTGCAGGCTGAGCTCGAACTCGCCGCGCACCTTGCCGTTCACCGTCGGGTCGGCGTCGTCAAAGTCGCCCGACGAGGGCTCCGSCGGSTGGTCSAGGAGCTTGACCTCGCGCTTGAGGCASGCCACCTTCATCTCTTTGACGCTGCTGCTCYTCTTCAGCGGAGGCCTGCGCGCTGAAGATGACGACGTTGATGATGCTGATGATGGCTCCTTGAGCCGCTCCTCCTTTAGCGATGATGAGGACTTGGAGCGGTCTGCGGGGAGGGCCTTCTCCGCCAGCAGCTTCCGCTTCGAAAACGACTTGAGCAAGCTCATTGCTGTGTAGGGTGTGCGTGTAGTAGTGCGTGTGGTGTAGYAGTGTAGGGGCCGGTTGGTGTGTAGGATCTCTCTCCCCCTCCTGCGTGTGGTGTGTCCTCGGGTGTGTGTGCTCTACGTTGTTTCCTTCGGGCGCAAGTGAGCGAGAGGAGAAGTTGAAGAG
>CACVKS010001507.1:0-10070 GCA_902749335.1 Acanthamoeba triangularis
CGGTACAACGCCGTACCTTGAGGGCGGGCTTCTTCGCCTCGGCGGCCATGTACCGCTCCAGGCAGTAGCTGACCACAATGAACGCGTTCATGGCTACATTCCCCCCCCCCCAAAAAAAAACCACAAGTGGCGTGCACGGTAAGTCATGAGTCGGAGGCCGGGGACAGGAGAGGCTAGAGGCTAGAGGCTAGAGTGTCGCGTACCGAGGAGGGTGGAGCAGCAGGGCCACGCACGCCACGAGGTCCAGAGGGCGCCGTCGAACTTGAGAAGCAGCCCGTACTTGAGCAGGTTCTCCACGATCAATCGGAAGTTGGTCACGAACTGCATGCACCCCCGGCGCAATCACCGCACATCCAACGGCGCGCACCGTTAGCTATAGGTATTTTGTTCTTTGTAGCGACCTCATTTTATCGATCTAAGCTCTACGGATGGAGGCCATCGTACGATGATGAGTCCGCCCAGGTTGAGCAGGCCCCGGAAGTTCTGCTGCTCGGAGAGCTCGGGGGAGAGAGGCGCYGCCCGGCACTCCCGATGCACGACGTGCGACGCCGCCTCCATCTCCGTCTCCGTCTCTCGCTCCCTGTGTGCATACCGCACATTCCAACGAACATCAGCACATGACGGGTGAGGCCGGGAGGCACGGGGCAAGAGATAGATGGTACGTACTCGGGGAGCGGTGTGGCGGGCGAGGTCGAGGAGCGCTGGCGCGGCGGCGGCGAACTGCTGCGGGACCGCTTCTTGTGCTTCTTCGACGACGCTCCCGGCGCCCCATCGTGGGACTCCCCCGACAGGCTGTGCGCGGGCCCACGCCACACACCAGATCAGCTGACGTACGAACCATTCCATGCCGCACCCTCTCCCGGGGGGAGGGGGGAAGGGCGAGAGAGAGAGAGCAGCAGCAGCAGCAGCACGTACTCGACGGAGGAGGCGCTGCGGCGGAAGCGGGCCGTGGGGCGTATGTAGGAGTCGCTGACGAGGGACTGCATGACTGCGGTGCCCGCGGTGGTGAGATCGCGTCGGCCGTGGGCTGCTGGGGCGGCACGCAAGAAGGCCGAGTGCTGCGGAGCGGAGGAGATAGACTGCAGGGCACCACACGACACACCACAGAGTTTGAAGCGTTGTTGGCTCAGCACGATGAACGGTGCCCAGCACCCACAACTGCCAGCAGCACAACCACCCCACAACAACAACAGCGAACAGCAAACAACGAACACAAAAATAGTTTCTAGTCGCCGTGGTGGCGGTGCGCGGGGCGCACCTCCAGAAGAGGAAGCAGATGCAGGGAGGCCATAGTGGTTGCCATCTCGGCCACCTTTTGATATTTTTTGTGTGTGGTCTAAAGTGGAGGGTCGAGGTGCCGTGGGAAGGGGAGTGGCCCCGAGCGTAGACCCGAGCAACAGAAAAGGCCCGCGTGTAGAGCGCCGCCACAGAAGGAGGAGACGCGAACCTGTGTGAGTACGGGACTTGGCACTACTTGTGCCGCTTCGCTCGCACGACGTCGTGGTAGGCCTGGTGAAAAGAAAGGAGAGTGTCTGTGTTGCTGCGCTCTTGGGACTTTGGGTTGTTGGGTTGTGGCGGCAGTTCTCGTTCGCCATTACCAGAATCTCAGGAATTTCCAGTAGTGGTGTGGGGGGCCTATGTGAAATGGTTGGGTCGTTGTTGGGAAAGGAGGAAACACCCAGAAACGACACTGGTCGTTTGATCGAAGTCGTCGTGATGTGTTGTGGCCCATGTGTGCATTTATTTCTACAAATAATAAATACGAAATCCGTATCCTGTCGTAGATCTAACCGCGGTTCATTCGTTCAGGTTCGGGATGCTGTGCTGGCTCACCTCCATGCCAATTGAAAAAGCAAAAAATTCGGCGCGAAATTAAAAGAGGAATCCCGAGATCGCGTTGTAGACGATGCGCAGGAAGAAGAACACGATGAGGAAGACAATGGAATCTGTCGCCAAATACCATGGTAAGAACTTTCGATTTTAATCAGGCCTTGAACGGGAGGCGTACGGAAGAGGACTTTCTCCCAGGGCTCAATGGCCCAGGATCCGGTAAGAAGACAGTACTGGAACCAGAGGCGTGCGAGCCTGGACTCCCTCTGTCGCGGGCGGGGTGGGGGCAGCTGGACGCTGTTCTGCGTTTGCTTTATGTCCTCCTTCTTCATCTTCTTGATGCGTGCGCCTTTTTTAATCTTTCCGTTTTCTTTTCTTTCGGTGCCATTTTTGATTTTCACGCTTATTTCCTTTTTCGTGCGCCCTATTTCCTCAGCCATGGCCGACGTCGATGCGCGCAAGGCGCGTATGCTGCGCGCCAAGCAGTACTCCACCCTCGTCAGGTAAGGTTACGGATTTGCCTTGCACCCGCCCGCGCTGCTGGAGTTTTGTGCACAGGAACAAGAACCCCCTCCCCCCACCAGGGAAATGTTCAAGCCCGTGGCGCCGCACGACGACTCTGGCGGCTCTGGGCGGGTACATGCCCCCTTCTTCCTCTTTCTCTCCCTGCCTCCGTGTTGTGGGGCGCGTAGTGGCCCACACGCACATGCTTTGGTAGCGTACGGTCCAGGAGAGGCAGCACAGCAAGAAGCACACCACTGCCAGGGCACCGCAGCATGGCTCAGGACCCACCACTGCCACCACTACGTCGTCGTCTTCATCGTCGTCCTCGACATTCTACCCCAGCAGCAGCAGCAGTGGCAGGAAGCCCGGCTCAGGTGTGGTGGCCACCAGCGTGGCAGTGGGCAGGCCCGAGCACACGCCTCCTTCCACCTCCTCCTCCCCGCACTCACCACCCAACCGRGCGACGCCCGACTCGGCGGTCGACTCCAGCTCTGACGATGCGCACGACCTCTCCACGTCGCACCTGCCCTACGTGTCGCCCCCCAAGCCCGCCGAGGTACCGCGCCACGGGGCCGACCGTCCACCATCACCTCGGGTGCCTAACCGAGCTCGCACGTGTGCGTAGCAGAAGCGGAAGCAGCGGGCGGCGGTGGCGGCTGCTCGCCCGCGTCGCTCGCTGCCGACGAATCGAAAGCTCGAGTATCCCGCGGGGACGGCCTCGCGCCCGCCGGCGACAGACAGTGGCGCGAGTGGCAGCTCTCGAGAGCGCGGCGGCAGCCACCCACCGGCGGGTGAACGGAGTGCCCGCAGCAGCGCAACGCGACGCAACGAGGACACGACGACGGGGAGTGTGATTGTTCCTCGCACTGCGAGCGTACGTACAGTGCGTGCCAGCGGGACCGGCGCCGCCGCACGGCATCGACCCGCGCAGAGTGGCCACTCCTCTGCCGAGGAGGCCAGGACCCTGCACCGACAACCACCGCAGCCGCAACAGCCGCACGGATCCGCCCAGCGGAAGCGGTCGCCGGAGCAACCACTACACCACCGCCATCCCATCGAGGTGGACGAGGACGAGGACGAGGACGAGGAAGAGCATCCGGGCGGACTCAAAGAGAACAACTACGGCAGGCAGGAGGCCTTCGTCGAGAAGCAGCCGCAGCCGCAGCCACAACCGCAAACGCTCATCGTCCCTGAACGGGTGTCCCTCGTTCGACAACCGGCGCCATCACAGCCCGCCGGTGCCGCCACGCTGCATAATTCCGGCGGCGCGACGTCGTACCGCAACGGTTCGTTCCCCTTGTGGGCGTCCAGTTCTACTCAATCCCTCTATGTTGAGTCTCCAATGTGGCGATACGTGGCCATTTGCAGGGGAAGCCTGGGAGTTGGACGGCGGCCTGGACGCCCTGCTCGCGGCCTCCTCCGCCCTTGCAGCTGACGCGGAGCAGCTCGTGGCCGAGGTACATGTGATCTTCCCCTCTCATCCCACCCCCTCTTTGCGGGTGGGCGACCTTTCCGCGCTCGCTTCATAACCATGTGTATGAAGCTCATCGCCGCTGTGTTATTGTTCATTGGGTGGCGCAGGTCGACATCCAAATGGAGGAGGCCTACGCGCGAGCCGATGAGGTCATGCGGCGAGCGCATCAACAGTTGTTACTCACATGCACATGACTCAAACCATGCAACTGTACCATTCACTCCCTTTTATCCGCAGCGGAAGCGGCACACAGAAAGAGAGCGGGGCAGTGTCATCTGACACTGCCGCCGCGCCGTTTTATGTACACGCGCGTGTTGTTAGTGTGCGTGTGTGTGTGGTGTGGACTAAGTAATCGCTCGGCGGTCAGTTGACGGTGTCCACGACCTTGGCGTAGCTGCCGAGCCAGAAGAAGATGGAGCCCACAAAGTACCAGAGGTAGACCCCCACGATCTCCACGGTGAGCCGGTCGGTGGACCAGAAGCCGGCCACGCTGGCCGCGAGGAAGCCCAGGCTGCCGGCCACGTTGCACACGCCCTCCCACCACCCAAGCGACTGCGGCTTCCACGCCCACCAGGCGTGCACGGCCTCGACCAGCTTCATGTAGCTCGACACGACGAACAGGACCGAGGCGATGGTCGACGGCATGAAGATGGTGAGGTTGGGGTGGGACTCGAACCAGGGCGGCACGACGGCGGCGATGGAGTTGAACTCGAAGATGGCGGCGCCCAGCAGCTGCAGCAGGTTGGACCACCAGTCCACGCGGCGCGGGTGGAGGGCGAACAGGCTCCAGCGGCTCGATGGCACGAACCAGTACTCGCCCAGGTGCTCGGGCGGCACACCGTGGCCGATCGGGCGCGTGTCCATGACCAGAACGAATGCCAGGATGGCGGCCAAGAGGAAGAACGAGGCCCCCACCAGGAATGGAAAGTTGACGGCCCACATCACCGCCCAGAAGCTCTCGTCCACGGCCGGCACCAGCGACGGGATTCCACCTGCCAACCCCACACGTCAGGCGTTTAGGGATTGGTCGCCGGACGACTGATTAGGGATCGTCTTTTTTGGCCTTGGGGTACCAATGATGAAGAAGGTGGAGCCCACGAGGAAGCCCATGCCCTTCCACCACTGCCCGTTCTTCCAGTCGAGACCGAACCACCTGGAGAGGGTACGGGATATGAGATTACCAGAGATTAACAGAGAGACTGAGCCTGCCGGGAAGGGTACCGGTAGTGGAGGAGGGCGTCGAGGGCGTTCTTGGGCGGACCCTTCTCGCGGCGCGGGTGGTCTGGGTGCTCCCTTCTCCGGTGCTTCCGCCTATTGCTCGCTCATTCTTGAGTGTCGTGTGGGAGGTGTGCGTCGTGCGTAGTGGGGGAGTGTACCGGTGGGCTCGAGAAGACCACTTGAGGCGACCTTCCGGTGTGTCGAACTCCAGGCGGGTGGGCAGAAAGAAGCCAAAGAGGCGAGGCCCCTTGGCCTTCTTCAGCTTGTACTGGGGCGGGAAATGCACGTGCCCGTACCGCCGCAGAGCGCGGCCCGATCTGCCTCCTGCAGAAGCGTGCTCTTCCTCTTCCTCTTCCGACTTCTTTCCTCCTGTTGCCTCCCCGTGCCTTCCTCGGCTGTCCTCCACGTCTCCTGGTCGCAACTCCTCTTCGGCCTGGTCCCCTTCTTCCTGGGGTATTTGAATATCGTCACCGCCATCCCGCTTGGTGTGACGTGCCCCCATAGTGATACGGGATGTATGTGTGTCTGTGTTGAGTGGAAGGTGTGTGTGAATGAGAAGATGGAGTGGCGGGATCGGTGAGGTCTGCGCACCCTGCAGATCCACAGAAAATTCTTAAGTTTCTGCAATCCTGGCCATATTGGTTTTCTCATATTGTCGACTATCTGGTTCACCTCCCCGCAGTCAAGTACCCACCAGGTTCCACTCCAGCCTGCTGCAGCTATGCATGGCTGTCTCGCAGTCGAATTAGACAACTCCCAGCTCCAGCACAGTCGTGGCGGCGCTTCCCCTTCCTCGAGGTCATCATGCAGCGACGAGGAAGGGTGAAGAGGATTATGACGTGGTGGTGATCAAGAGGCAGCAGATGAGCGAGATGTCCAAAAGCAACAGCAATTGCGAGTCCGCATCACCCCCTCGCGAGTTGAGTGAGTGTTGAGGAGCGTGCTAGGCTCTTCGCCAGGCAGCACAGTCTTTAACAGAGAGAGAGAGAAGAGAGAAGCCCGCACAGGTGGCGATGTACAGCGGGAAAGGAAATGGAGGATCGTGGGGGGGGGACTACGATCTGTCGGCGTCCTTGCAGTCCAAGCACAGCGTAGTGTCTTCATGCCCAGCATAGCTGCACATACCATTAAGTGAGTGCCACCCCGCAAGTTGCCATAGAATATATAAATGTATTTAAAAAAAAAATAGAAAAGTCATCCTACACGCAACGTACCTGGTGGTGGAGCACAGGCGGCAGAAGATGCCATCGCACGACGCACATCGGTTGACGCACTGCACGCAGGTATCGCGCTCGCAGAAGGCGCATGCGAGGATTGACGCATCGCTGGCGACCGCACACACGACGCACCGGCCGTCCTTCAGTCGCCGCCCGGCCTCGTTGCGGTCGAGCCGCAGGTCGATCTCGATGCGCTGGTGCTGCGGGTGGAGATTGCGCAGAACGGCGTTGTTTCCCTTGTCATTCTTATTGATTGCCTGAGTGAGGCTGTTGCTGGCATTATTGGTGGCATTCTCCTTGTTGTCGTAGTAATCGAGCTGCTTGGCCTTGCCCTTGGCCACGGCGAGATTGCCCTTCATCATTTGTGCCAATGTCTTCTCTGTGAATGAAAATTGGCCACCACCGAATTAAACAAGATTCATCACATCTCCTGTCAGTACGGCCACATGGAGTGCGCATCAACGACGTATGCCTCACGTGGCGGTCGCACCTTTGATGGCCTGCACGTCGGGCTTGGTCTGCTTCCTCGTCCGGTAGTGGCGGTATTCGCTGCGGAAGGACGGTTCCGTCGAATCGTCAGCCTCGAATGTGTCTCTTCGCCTCTTCATCTTTATCTTTATGTGAGTCCTTGTGTTGGAGCTTCCCCTCCTTCTGCACTCTCCAACGCGTTGCCACCTCCCAACGACTTTTGGCGCCATTTTTAGTGATATGCGTGCTTGGCATTCTTTTTCATTTTCTCTACTCTTTTCCCTTGCTCTTCCTGTGTCCTCCAACTTGTGTCACACAAGATGGAGGACGCTACGGTGGAGGCACCCAGCAGCAAGAGGAAAGAAAAGAAGGAGAAGAAGGCGGGTGCGTCCTCCGTTCCGCTTGATGGGCTGGTGGTCTCCGACCCGATGGTGCCAATCAAAAAGAAGAAAAAGAAAACCACGAAAGCGAAGACGAAGGCCACCGCAAAGAATGACGACGACCAAAGGCCCGAGCCCGGCCACGAAGAAGCCGCGGCCGACGCCAAAACCCAAAAAATGAAAACCGAAACAAGAAAGAAGGCCAAGACGAAGACGAAGAGCGAGTCGTCTGGCGCCGGACCGGCGGTGCAACGCCCTGCAGAGGGCGGTGATCGTGTAGAGAGCCATGGAGCCGCCACCGGCATCCCCACGCGCAAGAGCGCGGACGACCCGCGGTCATCGACGTCGAGCGTACTGCCCTCGTTCCTCCGCCGGCGCAACAAGAACGTCAGCGGCGGCGACGCGTCGGCCCCGACGGCCAAGAAGGCGAACAAGTCCGCGGGAATACGGAGGAGCGATGGCCAGGCCGTCGACAAGAAGTCCTCGGATGCGGCAGCGGCGGCCGATCTGGCGACCCGGAGCAAGAGCAGCCACTCGCCGTCGCCTTCACCGCCGCCGGTGTCATTGTCGCCGTCGCCTGAGGGCGGTGCACCGAGCGTAACTGAAAAAAGCCCGCGGGTGACGGCGGCGCGGCGCCACCGTCTGCCCGGGTTCGGCGGGATCGGCAGCGGCGACAAGACCATCCTCATCTCGGCCGACTCGCTCCTGGCCGTGCTCGAAGAAGACGACGGCCTGCGCCAGCCATCATCACCATCAACCACCACCACCACCATTTCATCTTCTACTTCTTCTAAGATAACATTATCATCAGCGTCATCAGCCGCCGACAAGCCCGCCGCGGAGGGATTCGCGAACGAGATGATGATGATGACCTCGTCGTGCGACAACCTGTCGGCGCTCTCGTCCGATTCGTCGACGGACGACAATGACGAGGGCGGCAACTACTGGGACGAGGCCTGGGTGGCCGACGACAACGAGGCCGAGGAGCGGCAGCGGTGGCTCGAGCGCGAGCGTGAGCTGGAGGCGCGGCACCGGCGGCGCGAAGCTAAGCAGCGCCAAATCGACGAGCGGTGGGCAGCCGCAGAGAAGCTCCGGTGCGAGGCGCGCGACCGGCGACTGGCCGAGGAGGCTGAGCTCAAGCGCAACATGGCCGCCGCGGCCGCGAGCTCGCCCGGCATCCTGACCCGCTACGGCGCCAAGAAGAACAAAACGATGATCATCCTGCGCGGCATGGTCGCGCGTGACACGCCCACCATCACCACCACCGACTCTTCTTCTTCTTCATCATCAGCGTCGTCGTCGTCGCCGTCGGCGTCATCATCAACATCAGCGTCGGGGATGACGCGGGTGMAGTCGACTGACCTCAACGTGTCGCCGGCGGTGGCGGAGGCGAAGAAGTTCGAGCGGCCGCCGCTGGTGCGACGACGGAGCGGGAGCGAGGCCGACCTGCGGCGCTACGCGCATCAGTTGACGGTGACCAGCCCTCGACCGCGTAGTGGCTCGTCCTCGGCTTCCCCTCCTCCCTCGGGCGAACAGGAAGACGGCGACAAGGAGAAGGAGGCGCCGAGCAGCGGCAACAGGAAGAAGAACAAGGACAAGGCCGAGAAGAAGAAGAGCTCCCAGACGCACGATCCCCGAATGCGTCGAGAGAACACCGTGGCTCTCCTTCCTCGCCAACAACCACCAGAAGAATGACAAGACGAGAGTCAGAGGAACGTGTAGTTGTATTAACATCTGTTAAGTCAGTCAAATAGAAAAAAAGTAATATAGATAGTACAACATGATAATGGTAGTAAAGTATAGCCGGAGCCAGTGTCCCGTCGAGCGCTCTCACGTGGGTGGTCCCGGATAGTTGAAGACGCCGGGCGAAGGCGTTGGCGAGATGCTCAGGAACTCCCGCCACTCGTCGACTTCGGCCGTCGTCGGCGTCGCGAGCTGTTGGTGCTGTTGATGGTGCTGTTGCTGCTGCTGCTGCTGCTGCTGCAACAGGTCCAGCTCGTCCTGCTGCATGAGAAGCAGCTGGAGCTGCTGCTGTTGCTGCTGCTGATAGAGCTGGTAGGGCTGGTGTCGCTGGTTCTGCTGGTGCTGCTGTTGCTGCAGCTGCAGCTGCTGCTGCAGGTGTTGCGCGTGCGTGTAGGGCGGCGACGGCGTTGGTGCACCACCACCGCCACCACCGCTCTGCTGCAGTTGCGCAGAGTACCCTTGGTGCTGCTGGTAGGTCGGCGAATGGTGCTGCGCCTGCGGCTCCGGCGGCTGCGGTTGGTGCGAGTGCTGGTGTTGTTGTTGATGATGATGCTGTTGACGTTGCTGGTGCTGGTGCTGGTGTGCGTGCTGTTGATGCTGATGTTGTGCGTGCGTGTAGGGCGGCGAGTGCTGCTGCGGCTGCGATTGGCCCTGGGCCTGGGCCTGGCCCTGGTGATGATGATGCTGGAAGGGCGGCGACTGCTTAAGAGGCGGATAGGGCTGATGTTGATGCGGCGGCGGCTGCTGCTGTGGCGATGGCTGCGAAGGAGGTGTCTGGTGCTGCGGCGATGTGTGCGGTTGTGGCGTGTGCGCCAGCGGAGTGGTGGTGGTTGCGGCTGCCGCGCCGTTCCCAACCGCCAGAGCCGCGGCGGGCTGGATGCTTGGTACGCCTCCGTTGAATGTGATGGACCGGGAGGCCTCGTGCCACTCGGCCATCTCCTTGGCCCGCACATCTGGCCCGGACACCACACCAGCAGCCACGTCAGCTCCACCGAACGAAACCCAGATTTTGTGGGGGTTTGAGGGGGATTGCGGTTGCGGGGCCAGGCGGCGGTTACCCTTGAACGGAACGGAGGACATTTCGATCCCGAGCACCTCGTCGATGCACCACACCGAGTAGTTGATCTGCAGACAAATCGAAACGAAACGAAACGAGAAACAAAAATGAAACGAAACGATAAGGAAACTGTTGTCGCCGGGCACGCCAGGTTTGAAATTCTGGTGCTGGTGCAGGTG
>CACVKS010001508.1:0-10057 GCA_902749335.1 Acanthamoeba triangularis
GAGGGGCGGTTGGCGGCGGCCATGGCGTGGGCGACTGCGCCGGCCATGGACCCGGCGAGCCGGCTGCCCAGCGAGGCGTCGGCCCGTGAGCGCACGGGCACCGCCGAGGTTGAGAAGGACAGGGGCGACGTGTAGGCGTTGGTGTAGGCGTTGTAGCTGTTGAAGAGGTTGGCCTCATTCGAGTCGCTGTCGCTGGTGTTCGGGCTGGTTGCCTCGTGTTGTTGCTGTTGCTGTTGTAGTTGCTGTTGCTGTTGCTGTTGATCGAAGAGTTGGCGAGGGGCGAGCTTGGAGGATGGTGATACAGTTGAAGAAGACGATGATGGTGAAGAAGATGCAGAAGATGATGGTGATAAAGCTGACACCCCTTCACCATGAGGCGAGCGAGTTCGATGCGAAGGGGCTGACTCGGAAAGCGTCGTGTGGCGCGCCGTGGATGACGGAGATGACGATGATGCACTGTTGTCGCTGTTGTTAAAGGGCCGCAGGTGGTCAAAGTCGGCCAGTAGGGCTCCGCTCTGGGCCAGGCTCGAGTCCTGGAAGAAGGAGTCGAAGCTTCGCGGCCTCCACCTCGAGTCCTCTTCCGATACTGAGTAGGACCGGCCGCCAGATGAGAGGGGCGATGTCAGGATCTCCTCCTTGGCCGCTGCTGGTCCCTTGTAGCCCGAGTTGGCCCTCAACCGCCTCAACACCGGGCTGTAGTTCACGGGACTGTTCGCCATCTCGACCTCTTCTATCTGTTCTACTTTTACACGCAAGATACAACCGTAGGTTTGATGTTTGTAGGCCCTTAGCGTTGCTGTGTTAGCGACCAGATCGCCATTTCGCGCCTGGGTACACCCCAAGGCACGAAAAAGGTAATGTGCCCTAATAAAGACTAACAGATGCCACAAATTTACGTGTAGAAGATGAATAATGAAATAATAATTATAAAAAAATTCTGCTTGAAAATGCTACACCTAAGCGTTCGATCGAAAGAGGAAGAGGTAGCTCAGTTATTTCAATTTTATTGGGCTAATCCGGTGTGGACGGCAGCCCGTTCTCAAGCCACGACCTCCACCTTGGGGGCGGCGTTGTGGGTCTGTGGCACCGCCGGGTGCTCGTTCGACAAGCTGCCCTTCTGGGCTGCTGCCTGTTCGGGCTGATGGTGATGGTGGTGATGATGGAAGAGGTTGGAGAGGAAGTGGAACGGATTGTGGTGGTGCTGATGGTGCTCACCATCACCCTCTTCGTTTGTGTCGTGCTGCTTGGCCTGCACCTGACTCTCCTTCTCGACCGCCGCCGGCGCGCCAGTCTTCTTGCTCGTCTTCTTGTCCTCTTTCTCCTTGTTGTGGTGGTGCTCGACATCGACCTTGGGCTCCTTGTGGACGATCTCGTGGCCGAACTTGATGTCGAGACGCAGGCGACGACCCAGCAGCGGGATGCTCACCCGCTTCGTCTCCTGCTTGGCCACCTCCGGCGCCGAGTTGCGTCTCCCCAGCGGCCGCTGTGCTCCGCCAGAAGAAGAGGATGATGATGAAGATGAAGAAGACGAAGATGAATGGTGATCGTCCTCCACTTCGCGCACGGCCGGCATCGGGGCGCTGCCGCCCTGATCCAGGGCGGCCCCGCGGCTGGCGCTGACGTCATCGTCGCCGTCGCTGCCGTGGTGGTCGCTGTTGTCATTGACATGAAGACCGGCAGGTGCTGACGAGGGCTGGGCATCGCCGAGCCCCCGCTTCCTCCTCACCTTCTTCCCGCTTCGCTTGGAACCGCGCGACGACGAACTCGCCGACGAACCTTCATCGCTGCCGCTGGCCGATCCCGCAGACTCCTCCGCGGACGACCCTTGGCCACTCGACTTCCTACTCTGCCTCTTCGCTTTCTTCTTCTTCGTCTTGGAGGTGATGTCGTCGCTGGTCGGGTTGGACAGGAGGTCGTCGTCGGCATCGCTGAACGAGCCTTCCTCCTTGACGCCGATCGGGACGACGGTCGCTCCCTGAGCCAGGGGATCATGGATGGGAACTAGCAAGGGACTCTCAGGCTCTACTTCTTCTTGAATGCACACCTCCATGATGTTAATGGCGAGGTGGTGATGTAGTGTGGTGGTGGTGATGATGATGATGATGTAAGTAAAGAAAATAACAACCACAAGGCCCCACCACCCTGGGCTTTTATGGGTCGGTGTAGGGTACTCCGCGTCGGACAAGCTCGGGCGACCAATGCCCGCACGTCGGACCCGGTTCGCTCACATTTCCCGGGAATTAGTCTAAAGGCCTTTCTCCGGGGCCGTCAGCGCCTGCGGGCAACCCTCCGCCTTTCCCGCCTCCGGACCCGGAGGCCGCAGTCGCGGCACGCGCCGCGGACACGGCCGAAGAACGTTCGCGTGTCATCGCCCACGAGAGACGGTCACCATCTACGACCGGTCAGGGCGCCTTTCCCCCGAAGCCACTGGTGGCGTGTGCAGTAACGCTCGCTGTTCGAGAACAGAGATCGGCGACCAGCGGGTGTGTCCGTGGAAGGGAAAAGTCGGCTCAAGTGCCACCGCCTCTTGCCGAAGGTGGGCCGAAGCGCCGCAACATGAAACAGAAAGTCGCCGGTCCAGCAGGCATTGTCTCCTTCAAGAAGGGCGTATGTAGTGAACGATCCGCGGCCGGAAGATAGCGCGGGATCAATGGCGACCGACGTGCCAATGACCATTCCAGGAACTCCAAGTGGTGTAGAATGTAGAATGTAGGGGTGGCGTCTATTTACATGAGGTGGTGTCTATGTACACGTGTACGTCGTCGTGGCATCGCTACGATCGCGTGTGCTGGTGACGCCGAGAGAGAGAGAGAGTCGCACGATGTGAGCCGTACCGGTCCCTCCAAAATTGTGGTGGCGGTGGAAGCGCGTCGGATGAGCGCCTGGTGTTGGGTTCATCCAGCCACGCCGCCACGCCGCCAGGCAGCAGTTGTTGTGCGAGCAGCTACCCCCTTCTGGTTGTGATCAACGACAGCACCACAGAAGGTGAGTGCATTGTTCATCACGGAAATTGTTGACGACGATGCGACAGGTCTCAAACGAAGAAGAAGAGGTAGCAGCGTACGATGTGTGTTGTGTGTGTGTCAGGAGAAGTCGGTGTCCGTCCGCGAGGTGAACCTCACACTTCGAGTACGTGCGCTACGCTTCGAATCGGGATCTCCTTCATCTCTTGCCGCCAGCACAGGTACTCGCCCAACACTGGTTGTGGTTTGCGTGCAGAGCAGCAAAGAGCCGTGAGCGATCACTTACATGATGATGTAAAAGTAGTAGAAGAAGACGAAACGAGACGCTACTTGAGCACGCGTAGCGGGAGGACGTACTGGTCATGCAGAGGAGAGAGAAGAGCATGAGCAGCCACCAGAGCCAGGCTGTTGGGAAGCCAGCATAAACGAGGCAGCCCAGGAAGTGGAAGAGGTGGATGGTAGCCGCGAAGTCCAGGCACTTCTTGGCTCGCTCGACCACCGTGACAAGGAAGACGGCACTGTACAGCAATGCATGGAATGAGCGAAAATAAATCCCATCATTCGAGCAATGGAGATAATAGGGCGTACCAGGTAATGGAGGTAAAGGTGAAGGCGAGCAGCACAACCACACTACGCGCATCGGTGAGCCCAACGGCACCGGCGCTGAAGATTTGTTCGAGAAAGATGGGCACGCCGAATAGGAAGCCGAAGAAGAATAGGAAGAAGCCCATCGAGCAGTAGAAAAGGCTCTGCATGACCACTATCTGCAGCACAATGAGCCATGGGTCGAATGTGGAGTTGTAGAAGCGCGCCATGCTCCCGATGTGATCTGTTGATTAAAATTAAATGGTGGGCGGCTTTTGATCAAGCGTTCGCTGAAGAGGTGAGAAGTCGCTGCCGAAAAAGCACTAGCTCTCGAGAGGCTCAGAGTGGTTGCAGAAGCGCGGAGGAGGGATGCTAGAGACTTCGATGTGTTTAGGAAAATGAACAGCTGAACGAAGAAGCTTCCTCGTTCGGACGATTTCTTTAATCTCGCCAGGCCAGGTTTCTCGCGCCACCGTGACGCTGCGAAGCTCAACGGTGTCTGGCGCAGCAGTCGAACGAAATTTCTGGCCAATACCGAGCCACACCGTAGACTTCTCGCGCGTGATACGCGAGAAGATATTTCGTTGCTGGCCATGGCCATGTCGTGATCAACACACCCGCACATTGTACAATATGTCCCGTTTTATTTGTTGGTGGTTCCCCTGTTTGTGCGTTTGGCAAGCCTCCTCTTTGTCACTCCTCCAGAGGCCACCGCCGGCTTGCTGCTGGTTTTCTGGTTTTCCTCGCTCTCACCATCATCACGGCCACCACTATCATCATCACCGCTGCTGTCGTTGTCGTGGCGCAAGGCGTCCTGGAGTCGCTTCAGCAGGACGGCCTTGGCGCCCGTGGTCCTGAGCCCTCGCTTTCGGAGGGCGACCACCAACTCGTCCCGCTTCAGCTCCTCCAGATCCCTCTCGTCCCGCCGCCGCTGCGTCTTCTCGTCCGCCTCGTCGACTCGTCGCCGTTTCGCACTCCTGTGCTGCTTCCGCTTGCCCGCCGCTTCCTTTTCCTCGTCATCTACACCCTCTTCCTCGCTGTCTGTCTCCTTGCTCTTCTTGGTTCCCCGCCTCTGTTTCCGCTTGTTGCCGTTGTTATGATTGTCGTTGTCGTTGTCGCCGTCGCCCTCATTCTCCGCCTCCGCCTCCGCTTCATCGTTTTCTCCCGCGAGAGCATCGGACGCCGGGATGACCGCGGGAATTGGGATCTGTCGGTCGAGAATAGAACGTGGTCAGACCACCACGCAACCGACACCAGGAGACGCTTCGCCACTGCGGCGTTCACACGAGTTGCTTCGATGGTACGCACCTTGCTGTCGCTGGCGCTGCGTCGTTGGTAGAAGAGCATGTAGGCCTGTGCTGATGCCGCCTCCTGCGGAGACGAAACGGACACGCGGCAGTCGTTGAAGTGCAGCCAGGTGCCCTGCTCCGTGTGGTAGCAAAACGCGGTGTAATGGCCAGCAGACGGCCTGCGTGGAGGAGGGAGCGGCGATGTGAGCTTCACCCACCCACTCACTCTCATATTTGCAGCGCAAGGAGGAATGGCGTTGGGCGCTGCCGTACCCCGAGCCGTGGTGGATGACGACGCTGCTGAGGTCGAATATGGCATTCTCCCGCTCCTCGCTGCAAAAGGCGGACAGATCGAGGCCACTGTCGAGAGTGAAGGGTGACCCACAAACGTGTTAGCTGGTGGGAAATTGAGGCGGGAGATGGGGCGCACGGGGACGTACATGAGCGGGAACAGGACCTTGGTGTCCACTTTGGCCCGAGAGGTCGTCGTCCAGCAAAATCGCTTCAAAACTACACACAGGACCTGTCCGTCCAGCCCCCGCGCAAACCAGAAAAGGGAAAAAGAGTGAGCTCCAACCGGGGGAGAGCGGAAAGAGCAAAGGCGCGTGGGGGAGGAGCGCCACGTACGTCCGGAAGGGTTTGGATGGCGAGCCGCTTCGAGGCGTCCTGATTAGATTTACACTTTTCACAATAGTAGCCGGTCAGCTTCTCGGGCCACGTAAAACTGTCGAGGCAGTCTGTGTTTTCGAGAAGAGAGTGGTAGAGGCGGGTGAGGTGCACGTCGCTCCCAAAGCTGGGGGCACGTGGGGCGTTGAACAAGAATCGAATCATACCGTAGAGGCTGCACGACGGCAGGTTGGTCTTCCTGTTGCCACGCGTGGAGCGCGAACCACCCGCGTGCTGGACGGGTATGTCCAGCAAAAGGTCTGGAATGCAAACAATGCAGGAAAAAAGAAACGATGATCAGCTTTTCCATTTCACCGGTTGCTGGTGCTGGTGCGAGTGCGAGCGTACCGAGATAGGGCTCTCGCCGGCTGGATACGTTGCCGCACGACGAGCAGGTCACCTGGCTCAACAGCTCCCCGTTGAACGTCTTGCTGATTATGCTCTCCCCTTGGCGTTTCTGCCCGCTCGGCGATGCGACCACGCCGCCTGTTGGCCGAGATTCACCCGATCAGCTGCTCCGTCGTGACGGGCACCAGGACGCGAGAGAGAGAGAGAGAGAGAGCAGTGTACCGTTCAGTGAGGTGAGCTCGTCGTGCAGCTTGTCCAGAAGGTACACCAGAAACTCTTGCGCGTCCTGGTGTAGAAGGTGGGTGAGCAACAAGAACGACCTGTCGGGGCTGTGCACGAGACAACTTGGGTTGTGGCGTGGCACATTACCTGCTGCTGGTAATTCCTGAACCGAGGGACGAACTTCCAAAGCGCGTCCAACAGAGCGAACGGAGTTACCACCGCCCAGCGGCCGGACCACACCACTCTGAAGATGTTGTGGATCTCGGCTGATATCGAGCTGTTAAGGTCACGAAGTGGGAACAAAAGTGAGGCGGGCGGACTCGCGCAGGTGAAAGCCGGCTACACTCAAAAATAAAAATAGCAAACAACAAACAAAAATAAAAAACGAACGTACATTTCGCCCAGGACTGGCGGCTGCTGCGTGGTGATCTGCTTGAGGCAGTCGATCGTCTTGCGTCGCCACAGCTTGCCCTTCTTGTCCTTGGGCAGAAAGTCCGCCACGAAGTAGTTGCGGAATTGGAGTGTATTGCTGTTGTTGCCGGAGCGATCGCAGGAAGGAGCCGCGGCGGAAATCAGTTGAGGAACTGCAAGCACGACGGCGCGGCTTGATACACACACACACACACACACAACAGACAAAGAGACCGCGTAAGCACACCTCAGCGCCTGGAGGACCGCGTTCATGAAGCAAGTGTTGCCCAGGTTTCTAAGCCCCGTCTGGCCGGGCACGAGATTGCGTCGTGCCACTGGAGACATGAAGATCGCCTGCGGCCTGTACAACGCGCTCAGGCCCAGGTCAGACACGGACACGCGTTGGGTGGTCGAATCAATATTGGTCACGTACCTGAGCGACGGGCCGTCCATGTCCAAGTCGGCCAGCAAGCCCTTCCGCCTCTTGGCCCTACGCTTCGGTGGTGGAGGAGTGGCAAAGACTGGAGCGGGCGCATCCTCGTCGCCCACGACTTCCTCCTGGTTGCTCTCCTGATGGAGCGTCTCCTCTTTCTCGTTGTTCTGCTTCTTCTCTGCTTCTTCCTCAGCGCTGTGTGGCTCCTGCTCCTCCTTGGCATCCCGTTCAAGTTCCAGTTCCAGTCCATGTTCTTCATCTCCTCGCTTCCTCTTGTTGCTCGTCTTCGCGTCGTCGTCGGTGCAGTCCTCGCTCTCTTCCTCCGACGGCTCACCGCTGCGCCCGTCTGCATCTTCTTCCCCCTCTCCGTCGTCGTCGTCGCAGTCCTCTGTCGCCTTCGTATCGGCTTCGTCGGCTCCCGTGGGCGGCTGGAAGAGGCTGAGCCCGGGAGCGGGAGGGAGCTGGCGCCGACGCTCATCGTCACCCTCTTCCGAGGCCTTCTGGGCGTCGACGAACCAGCGCCACTGGCTGAACGCACGCACGATGGTGTTGAGCTGCCAGTGCTTCACCGCCGTCGATACGCGGTCGTCGGAGGTATAGCTAGATTGATGAAAAGAGGAGGTGAGACTAGGCCAAGGTGGGTCCACCTTGAGCGAACATGAGAGGCGGAAGTCGTACTCGCGTGGATGCATCTTGACGCTCGATGATCTCCTCAGAAGACGGCCACTACGCGTGCGCGATTCACATATGGTGTGCGTTTGCAGCTGCTCGACGAGCAAACGGAGTGCGGCGATGTCTCCGCGCTTGTTGTCGTTGTCAAGATAGGCATCACATTTGTAGCTGCAGGTTGATGTCCATCCACGGAAATGAGGAAGCAAGAAAGCGAGAGATGCAAATGGCATTTTTACACTTACCAATGGCAGTATTTGGTGTTGATCTCGAAAACGATGGGATGGTGAGTGGCCTCATAATGCAAAAGGCCATGGCTCTCCTGAAACCTGCAAGATGGGTTTGGTAAATGATGCAAGTGATAGGGGTTAATTAGCGACGCGTGTATACCTGCTGCAGCCAACGTAGCCGCAGCTAAGGCAGGCCCAACAACTCTCGGTGTGATTACACTCTAGGGAGATTCGAATGCGCGTTGATTAGCTTTATTGCACCCATAGGTGCGGCCAAGGCCATTTGTCACAGGTGGCCAGTTGCACAGGTAAAGGAGGACTGAAAAGTGATGATAATAATGGGAAGTGGTGCTCGAACCTCTACAAGACCAAAGCGATGGATCAAGTAGTGTGTTCTTCACCACATCGATGTACACACCAGCGACGTGCGGACAAGTCTTCATTACCGCCGAATCGCCCTTGCCTCGCGCCTCTTGTCCCGAATTATTTCCATCATCGCCCTGTTCGTCTTCTGACTCGTCTTCCGCCTCCTCACCTGTGGGCATCCGCGTGGGTGGTGGCCCAGTGGGGTGTTGCATCTTAGCCAGCGTCGAAATGAACTGCCCCAGCTTCTCTCTCGTTGCGCTCCTCCCTGACGACGTGGCTTTATTTTTTCAGAATCTTTTGCGTCACAAAAAAACAAAAATAAATAATTAAATAAATATTTTTTTGGACACGAAGCTAATCAAATCAACTCACCGCCCCAAGAAGATGCGACAAGACGTGCAGGGTTGCTCGCAACGCCAACCACGCGGCCAAGGAAACCTGAGGTAGCCTCGGGTGGCGTGTCGTGGGCTGACAATCGTCCGAGTGTGGTGCGCTCTTCCCGTAAATCACGCAGCTTCCCATTTAAGGTTGCGAAAACGCCGCTTTGAAGCGAAATCCGAAGTGGACGCCATTCAACAACAGTGCGACTTGCCTAACGACGAACTGGTCCTGCTCAAAAAATCGAACCCCAGAGCCGAGGAGATCGCCCTCAAAGAAGTTGTGAAGGCGACGAAGGGTGGAGCGCTAGGTGCGCTTCGAATCTGCGGCACGGAGGCCTCCCCGCATAGCCCCATCGCATCCCCCCAATCAAATCGCCATGGATGAACCCAAAGAGAATAGGAAGAAGAGCGGGGGAACGACATGGCGCACCAACGTGCTCCTGGGCGGCAGCAAGGAAAAGGAAAGAGACAAGGACAAGGATCGAGACAAGGAGAAAAAGCTGCAGCACAAGATCAACCCGCTCTATGCCGTGCGCGAGCTGCCAGCGCGGCCACCACCAACCCTCACCGTAAGCGCCGCCACCACTGGCGGCAGCGACGACAAGAAGAGGGAGACCGTCAACCCGGCCTATGGCATGAATACACTGCGCGGCATGCGGCGGGCTCAGGTGGTGGACCCCTCGAACGACGGCGAAAACGTCGAGCTGGCCGCAGCCTCACCCGCGGCGCCCAAGAAGCGAACCCGTGTCAGCACCGGCCCCAGCAGAGCGGGCGTCATCAGTCAGCCCGAGGCACCGGTAACCGGGAGCGAGGCTAAGCCGGGCGACCCCCCACCATTGCGGGCCAGGACCCAGATGAGGAGGAGCGGCGGCCCGACTACGTCCTCGACCGCTCGCCGATTGACCCGCTACAGCTCGGAGAAGAGGCTGAGCAACGATGCGATTGCGGCGGCGGCAGCGGGCAACGAGCGCGAGGAGCGGGCCAAGCTCATCGCAAAGCTGCGAGTCGAGATACGGCAACAGCAGCGGGACATGCAGGAGCGAGCCCGCACGTCGATCGCCATCGACGCTCTCATCCTGTCTATCTTCGGCGAGGAGGACAAGAACGGCGACCGCGCCTGGGCGCGCATGGGCATTCGACGGCACGTGGACCATACCGCCGGTGGCACGGGCGCCGCCCCTGCGGCCGACCACGGAATGCCAGGAATGGCGCCCGCGGCGGCGGGCATGGTGGATGACATTCTCGACGAGCTGCTGGGCAAGCGAGACAGTCTCGAGCTGGCTGGCACCACCGGTGGGTGGGCGGAGCAGAGGCTGATCACGCGACCAAGCGAAGGCGAAGAAGAAGAAGACGACGACGACATCGGCTTCACCAGCAGCGGCAAATTCGGTTGGCTCGACCTCGCCCGTGCGGGCAAGGAGGCGCGCAACCGTACGTCGACCGTCGACTACATGGTCGACGACATGATCTTCGGCGCTATCAGCGTGGCCGAGCC
>CACVKS010001509.1:0-10053 GCA_902749335.1 Acanthamoeba triangularis
CTCTCTCTCTCTGTGTGTGTTCAAGATTGGGTACGCACGGGTCAGTGGGGAGGCGACCGCCGAAGCACTGGCCGGCGCAGTCCTTGGCGGAGTTGAACTCGCGCCCCGTGGTGCCCAGCACGCACTGGCCGCACTCGTCCACCACGGCCTTGCCGCCGCACACGCCCGCGCAGTCCTTGCCCGAATTGGCCACGTGGCCGTCGCCCTCCACATAGCACACGCCGCACTCGTCGCGCGTCGCGTTGCCGAAGCACGTCCCCTGGCAGTCCTTGTGCTCGTCCGGCTGCAGGATGTCGCAATCACAAACGTTAACTGATACCCCAACAACTTCCCTTTCCTAAGCACTCCAAGAAGACCAACGAACCCAAAGACCAGAGAGGCCGCCGACGCAAACCCCGCAGTCGCCGATGTAGGCCGTGCCGCGGCAGGTGTTGGCGCAGTCGACCCAGTAGCCCTCGCCCTTGTGGTAGTCGGCCGGCGCCACGCACACCCCGCACGGATTGACGCGCGCCGTGCCGCCGCACACGCCCATGCAGTCCGCAGTTTCCCCCTCCTCGCACTTGCCTGCTTCTTCCTCCTGCAGCCACACGCCGGCGTGAGGTCAAGAACGAAGCAAAGGTAAGTGCAAACTGGGCAACACGAACCAGCAGGCCCCTCTTGGACTGCTGCATGCAAACGCCATCAATCAGCATGGCTCCCCCATCGCAGATGCCCATGCAGTCGACTCGGTAGGGGCCGCCGCATACGTGCAGGCAGTCGAACACCTCGGATCCGTGGCAGGTGCCGGTGCAGTCCATCGACGCGTTGGGCGCCCGGCCGGTGGTGCCACCCGCGCACTCGCCACACCCGTCCAGCTTGGCGGCGCCGTAGCACACGCCATCGCAGTCGATGTTCGGGTTGGGCACGTAGTCGGGCGCCATGGGATCGGCGCACACGCCGCATGTGTCCACCCTAGCAGTGCCGAAGCGAGTGCCCTGGCAGTCTTGGCATGAGGTGCCGTCGCCTCCGCACACGCCGCATTCGTCCACCTCGAGCTCCGACGGCTCCACCACCACCACACCGTGGATGGCCGGGTTGTTGGAGTCGTGCCACAGGTAGAGGCCCGGGTTGAAGAACCGGTGCGGCGCGCTCGCCGCGCCCGGCGCCAGCACCGCCGATGGCCCGTCGGGCTTGGCCACAATCGAGGCGAAGTTGAAGAGCCCTGGGAAGACAACTCCGGCGTCCGGGGTCAGAGGGTTGGTGCAGCGCTGGAAGAACGCGTCCTCCGGGGAACACTCCTCGGTCGCCTGCGATGACGATGACGATGACGAGGACGACCGGCGGCAGAGGCAGCGAACTTCAGGTGCGGCGGTCTCCTTGTTCTCGTACTTGGCCATCATGTGCCTCACATTGGCCGTCATCTCAGCAATGGCCTGGTGGGTGGATGGGTCAACTGTCAGTGAAAAGAAGGTGAGCCTGGCCAGGTGTCTTAATGGTGGGGGCGTCTCGCCTGTTCTTCTTCGGGAACGAGCACGCCGGTTCCGTTGCCGATAGCGCCCATGTGATCGAGCCGCCTCTTGTATTCGACCATCTTCGCCACCACCGATGCCCGCAGACGCGAGCGGTCGCTGGCACTGGCCCACCGCACTCCAGCCATATTGGAGTTATGCGTGACGTCATGAAGAAGGTACTCGAGTTGCGTCTCTTCGTCGGTCACCGCCGTGGCCCTAGTCGTCATGCTATCGTAGTCGGTCTCCTCCTGGGCGCAGCACACACCGCCCATCACGTATCCCTCATCGCCCTCCTCCCCGGTCTGTTGGCGGCGCTTGCGGAGTTCGAGCGACGCACTGCCCCAGGGCCTGGTCGTCCTCCTGTTCATCACAATGGATTAAATCGTTGGTCGTGGGTCGTGTTGTTGGTCGTGCCGTGTCGTGTCGTACCAGCCAGGGAACAGGTCTGTGGACTCCTGGTCCTGCGGTGACCGGTCATCGCCGGAAGTTGATCGGCGCCGTAGATAGGCGGAGGTGGAGTCCGGCGCGGGAGGGGCAACGGCAGGCTTGGCTCGAGAAGGCGTCTCAACGTGATCCTTGATCCACATCGTTGGCACATGCTCCTGTCGTAGACAACACACACACACACACACACACACGACACACACACACCAGATCAGATCTGACACTATCGAGCGGCAACGGAAGAGCGAGATGAGTACCTTGAGGAAGGCGTCGAGACTGTCATCGTCGTCGAGGAGGTTGCCAAGCAGGTCTCGGACAGCGTCACCTTGATTCGCCATGCTCGACAACTCGAAGGTTGGCGCGTCCTTGTAGTCATAGGCCCCGCTCACAATCTTCACCTCGCGTGTGAGCAGATTCTCCCAAATCACCAGGTCGCCCACACGCGCCCGCGTAACCATCGATGACCACGACGACGAGTCGCTGGTTGCAGCGCCAGATCCGTTGATAGCATTATCATTGCGGTGGTGGTCTATGCGCACGTAGCGCCACTGGGCCTGCGCCGGCTTGGGAATGCAGCACGCCGATCCGTTGCCGCCGCACACGCCGCACGCGTCCACGGTCTTGCCCGACAGCGCCACCCCGTCGCAACCGGCGCATGTCCCGTTGTTGCCGCCGCACACGCCGCACGCGTCCACGCGCCCGTAGCACGCCACGCTCACCGTCTGCGACACGTGCGCGATCACGTTGGCCGCCTCCGTCGAGAAGCCCGAGTGCAGGATCACCGCGTGCAGCTCCTGCTTGCCGAACAGCGCCCGGTTGCGCGTGTCCCAGTACACCGTCACATCGTGGGTTAACGTCGTGTCGGTCGATCCGAGCACTTCAGGCACCAGCACCGTGCCGATGAGCCGCCCGGTGCCGCCCACGCCGCCGTGCCACAGCTGCACGAGCACGTTGGCCCGCGTGAACGTGTCGCCCAGCACCTTGGCCTTCACGTTGTATCCCACCGTGAGGCCGCTCCCGTCGGTGGCCGCCACCGGCGTGGCGCTGATGGTCGGGTCGAGCCGCAGGGTCTGGAGCGTGTAGCCGCTGTTGGCGATGTCGTGGAAGAGCAGCGCGTAGGCGTGGTTGTTGTCCTCGTGCATCTCGTCCAGCGCGTCGTTGTCGTCGATCGTCGCGTGGATGTTCTGCACGCCAGTATAGACGAACCGGAACCACACCTCGCGCTTGCCCTGGCTCGGGATCAGCTCCACCTCCTGGATGCCGACTGCCGCGAGGTACACACATAGATTTGTCAACAACCAACAGCTCACCACCACCGTGCGCAGGAGTGTGCGGACAAAAGAGAGGGGAGAGTAAGGTAAGCCGTGGGCGGCAGGGCGCGAGGAACCGGGCCAACGTACTGAGGGCGTTGTCGCCGAGCAGGCACGCCTCGTCGAGGCAGTTGTCGGGACTCCCGCGCCACAGCGCCACCCGCACGTTGCGCGCGTCCACCAGCGCCTTGTTGCGCACCGTCACCGCCACCTCGACCACCTCGCCCTCGCGCGGCACCGCCGGCGTCGCCACCATCTCCTTGGTGAGCATCGTGCGGTCGCGCTTGAAGGTGGTCCACCACCAGGGCAGGTTGAAGGCCGGGTCGGGCTTGCTGTAGGTGCGCTCCCACCAGGTCGACACGCCGGGGTAGTAGCCCGGCTCGGCCGTGTAGTCCACCTTGAGGTACTCGCGCCCGTCGGGCGCGCGCGCCATCCACACGAACGGCTGCACGCGGTAGGCGTACTCCGGGTTGATGGGCTCCACGTAGCACTGCACTGCCACGTCGCGGTCGATCCCCGCCTCCTGCACTGAGACATCGTCACCCGCGTCCGTGGTGTCTACGCTGCCCGTCCAGGCTTTGGTAAATTTAACCCCGAGCGGTACTGACACTACAGGGCCTACTCCGAGGAAGGCGCCTGACAGCTGGTCATGACCACCAGTCAGTGCATCATCCAGCAGGCGAGAGGGCGGGGAGGGAGAATGCAATGCCGGCATGTACCGAGACGGACAGCTGAACGTCGACGCCATACTGATAGGACGCCGATAGCTCAGTAGTGGTGTGGGCTAGTGAGAGCTTTTTCTCCGTCTTTCCCGAGTGTTGACTTACAGATTGCTGGTAATTATGGGGGCATTGGGGATAAGAGAGTAGTATACAAACGATGAGTTGATGGCAGGACAAAAAAGAAGTACTTGGGGAGGACCTGGTGCTCGTTGGGGCCGAGGGTGACCTTCTCGCCCACCATGATGCGATTGGCCGGATTGAAGTCCTCGGGCGCGCGCGCCGAATACGTGAGCACGTTGAAGGGCTCGTGGTCCGGCGTGAACCACCACAGGTCGCGCCCGTCGCCCTTCTGCACGCAGTCCTCGCCGCAGCTCGACGACGCCCAGATGTCGAGCGACCCGATCTTGACGTCCGCCTGGTCCACGATGGGGAACTTCCACAGGTCGCGCGTGGTCGACATGTAGAGCACGACGTCGTCGCCCGACGCCACCAGATCGCGCGACACCGTGATTTGCTCCACCGTCGACCGGCCCAGCGCCTCCGACCGCTTCTTCATCTCGACGGACTGGCGGTGTATATTTCCCATGGCCACTAACGCAAGCCAGTCCATGACATCCTATGCACATAGCAGGGTGATCGTGTGAGACAGGTAAGAGAACCATACGTGATTGGGGGGGGTTTACGCCATGGGCTTCAGAAGAAATGTGGACTGTGTCTCGCGAGATCTCCAACGAAGACGTGACGCCCTCGGCATTGGACAGCCGCGTCGACGAGCCGTAGCCGTTGAAGGTGCGCGGATTGACCACCACTTCCTTGCCGTCGATGACGTCGAAGTGCGTGGGCGGCGCGTTGATGACGGCGAGGAGCTCCGGCACGCTCTCGAACCGCACCTTCATGACTTTGCCCACGCGGTAGCCCAGGCCGTAGAGGTTGCCCACGCTCAGCGCCATGTTGTTGACCGTGGCGGCCTCCACCTCCTCGCCCCGCTGGTAGGCCGGTCCCGCATAGCACTCCCGCCCTGTGCGCGTGTCCGGTCGTGGTGGGTGTCGCGTTGAGATTGATGTCAGTGTGTGAGGGCAAAGAGGAATAAGTTGTGAGAACAGCGCTGAACGAACCGTTAATGACAAAGGGCCGGTCGGGGTCGGGCTGCGCCGTGAGGCTCGTCACCATGACCTTGCGTGGCGTGGAGGGGATCGTGGGCGAGTACTCAAATGCCACCACCAGCTCGTTGGCGTAGCTTTCGTCCACGTTGCCTTTCAAATGCGAGATCGTTAGAGCAAGCAGGAAAGTGGAAGCAAAGATAGAGGGAGGGAGAGTACCAATGGCAAGCTTGATCTCGGGGCTCCTACTGGTTTCAACCGTATAGTCCACCAATCCGGTTGTGGAATCTACTATGCCCTCAATAACTGCGACGGTGGCAGATGAAACTGTTGGCCCGCTCGGGAGCGTGAAGGCAAAGTTGCCCACCAGCTCGAGGCATTCCAGCCGGTAGCAAGTGGTGCTGTCCACGCGGAACAGGTCCGCTTGGCTGCCGCTGCCCTCGATGGCGCTGGTGAAGGCCACCACGATCTCGTCGTCGCCGTCGTTGTTCACGTCGCCCGACACCATCCGCACGCTGTCGTGTGTGTGTGTGTGTGTATGTGGCATGAAAATCAGTAATGACTACTTGTCGCTGGTGGCAGAGGAGGATACACGGAAGCGTACTTGTATTGGGCCGTGTCCCACCAGGGCGCCTCGGCGACGGCCAGCGTCTTCTGCAGCGCCATGGGCAACGTCGCGCTCGTGGTTTCATCGATGGCGTAGACGTAGAGCGTGATGGCATCATCGTCCACGATGGCCAGCGCCAGCTCGGCAAAGCCCGAGCCTTCGTAGTCGCCCAGGTTGACGCCCACTGCGTGCGGCTGCCGCAGCGACTGCAGCGAGAGCGGCTGGGCCGACACCATGGCTGCCGACTGCGACGTCTGGCGGAAGAGCGCCCACAAAACCGCACTCCGATCCGCGATCCACGCCACTGCCAGCTGTGGTCGTGTAAGAGAAAGAAAAGAGAGAGAGAGAGAGAGAGAGAGAGAGAGAATGGACGCTGGTCATACCGTGGAGGGCCGCAAGCCGTCGACCTTGCCGGCAGCGAGCGAGAAGGCAAACCCGCCCGCGTCCAACCGGCTCCCATTCTCCACGCCTGCCGCAGTTGCCGCGGCGCCCATGAGCACCATCGGGTACCTCGGACTGCCCGGCACCGCCACCGCCACCGCCCTCTCGAACAGGCCCCGCAGCTTGTCGCYACTGCTCGCGTTAAAGCACACATAGCACGKCTGCSGGTYCTGCGGGCTGTCCTTGGCCACGCCGGCGCCCCACACGTCGGCCGASTCCRCGCGCAGATCCCACAAGAACACCCGCAGCGCGCCGCYGGCGTCGAGSAAGCCAAAGGCCAGCTCGGGGTAGCCGTCGCTGTCAAAGTCGCCCGTCGCCATCTCGATGTGCCCGCCCGCGCCCAGCACCACCGCGCTCCCGCCGCCAACGGCCAGGTTGCGCACCACCGTCGTCGTGGGCTTGCCGTCGGCGCCCACGGACGTGAAGGAGGCGTGCAGCGCGCCGCCCTCGTATCCGAACAGCGTCACCACCTCGTCCTTCCAGTCGTTGTCCAGGTCGGCGCTCGCGCTCGCCATCACCATCTTCTTGGCCACGGCCGGCGTCTCCGTGAAGTTGAACGCCGCGTTGGCATCTGCCCAACCATCACGCCACATGCGCGACAAGTGACACAAGGATGGTTGGATCTTCTCATATAAGAACAACATCGACGCGAGTATCAAACGCAACACCTCTTTGGGAACGCACGCACCTTTGCACCGGGCCTGCACCATGAGGGCCTTCTTCACCCGCGGCTCCGAGCTGCACTCCAGGCTCAAGTCTCGCGCCATCACCACCACTGCGCTCCCGTTGTTGTTGTTGCCCTCCAGGAGGCGCGGGCGGAAGAAGGGCTCTGTGTGGTGGCGCACCATGGTCGACTTCAAGTAGTGGTCCTCCGTGCCGGGATATGTCACCGGCGCCTTGTGCGCCAGCGCGTGGTGCTCCCGCGACTCGTGCCGCGCCTGCCGCCGGCTCGACCGCTCGGCCCGCAGCGACCGGTCCTCGCGGCACTCGACCTTCTCGCCGGCGCACAGGAACGGCTCGCCCACGGTCTCGGCATAGAGCGTGTCGACCGCTTGCACCACGCACGACGTTTTGCCCAGGCACACGATTTCCACGCGCTTCCTGACCGTGGTCGCGTTGGCCTCGCAGGCGTCGTGCACCGTGAGCGTCGTCGGGGCCTCTTCGCACGAGCCCTCGATGCGGCCGTAGCGCGCCCACACGATCTCGGAGATGATGCCGCCGGCGGGGCACTCCAGGTGCACGTCGTCATCGTCGGTGGCGGCGCGCGCGAACAGCCGCCCCTGGCCAGAGCCGCAGATCTCACGCGCTCCTGCGTTTGGATAAATGATTAATTGTGATTTATTGATAGAGTGCTCGTGAAAGAGACAGCGGATGGGTAGAGGTACCTTGTAAATTGAGGCAGTTGTCTGAGGCGAAATCGATCCACCAGTCACGCAAGAAACCTGACCCGGTCGAGCCGGCTCGCAACTGGACTTCGAGCGTCCAGTCCGCCCGCGCAGGCCTGCCGGCTAGCTTGCCCAGCTCCGGCACCGAGCTTACCGTAAATTGCGCTGCCTCCGCAATAGTACCTACAGCACAACAGAACAAATCAAACAAGATGCATAATCTTGGCCACCGACTCCCCCCCCTGCCATTCTACCAAGTCCGGAAAAAACCAGGCAAGGTTTGGAATAAACAGAAAAAAGCACGAATGGGGCCGTACTGCCAAAGTCCTTGAGGGTGATGGTGGTGCTCATGTTGCTGGCTCGCGGCGCCGCGCTCTGCTTGCCCACACGCGTAAGCAGGATGCGGATGTCTTGGGGTGCGGTGTGCACCAGCACCACGTTGACGCTCACCGAGCTCAAGCACTCGGTCTCGCTCACGCCTACACCCGAAAGGCCGAACTGCCGCGGCACATTGCCCACCTTTTGCCACGGCTTGAGCGACTTTGCCATCGCTCCTGTAGTCACCCAACCACTGTCATTTGTTGTGAAGGTCAAGACAAAGACGTGGGTGTATACCAGCCTGGAGTTGGTCGGTGTGGGTGTCGCAGAAGTAGGGGTCGTCGGTGCCCTGGGCGTGCACCACGTGCACTGAGCCCATCGACACCTGCGACGCTCCGCTCTCGAACCCCACGCTCACCGTCTGCCGCTGACTGAACCACCGGCCCTTAATGCGCTCGAACAGGCTGTCCAGCACGCCCACCCTGTCTGCCGCTCCCGTGTTGGGCGACACCTGCCAACGCGATAGTGTGCGAAGCGTCAAGATTAGCACTCTAGGGGTGGGAGGAAGAGAGCTGTTGCCGAACCGTTTGGGCGAGGTTCTTGTCGAAAAGGGGAAGCGCCTGGCGATCGCGCAGGCTCTCGGCCCACGAGATGCTCGACGCCGACATGGCCGGCACTGGCAGCGCCATGTCGCCCAGGCCCTTCACCTCGAACGTCAGCTCCTGTTTGTTGAGCTCCACCAGCCGCGTAGTCTGGGCATAGGCCAGCACACGGGCCTTGTAGGTGCCCGCAAAGTCGAACGACACAATGAACTCATAATAGGCGCACTTAGGATCATCCGGATTTTTGATGCACTTCTGGTAAGAGAACTGCTTGGTCCCGCCTCCGTTCACGCCCACCTGAAGACGCCACCATGGCCGCCACCGTATGGTGAGGATGAGTAATCAGGTTCTGCGCGAAGAGAGGGTGGGGGGAGAAGCCGTCCTCGCGAGGCCACACACGAACCTGGGGCTGGGCCGAGGGACCGGAGACGAAGTCGAGGAAGAACAAGTCGGAGTCCTCACCGCCCACGCGGTTGCGTCCCATTTTGTCAAGCATCCTGACGCGCACGGCCTGATCGCGGAAGACGCGCATCTCGCCGTCCACCTCGTTCGTCACGGACTCCACCGTCGAACTAGGGAAATCGACTGGCCCGTAGAGCAGGAAAGTTCCGTGGGTATCGGACGTCGTGGACAGACTCCCATTCTTGACCGTCCACTCAATCTCCACCGTCAGGTACGACAACGTCCCCTCTGGATCCTGGTCGGCCATGTAGGCCGCCAGATGACCGGCAGGCATGATGCACAGGCCTGAGATGGAGAGCGAGTCCGCCTGAGCCACGACTCGGCCGTCGTAGGGCCTCACCGGACCGGTCCACACAATGCCGTTTTTTACCACTTTGAAGCCTTCAGTTCTGTATGTTTCTAAGTCGTTGGTCCAGAAGCTCTCGTAAAGAAAAGAGAAAGGTGTCAACGTACTTGACCTCGTCGAGGGTGCCGCGGGAGATCAGGCAGGAGGCCGACATGTTAAGCGAGGGGTCAGGGATCACAAGGCCGGCCAAGGCGATCACCGTCTCCCCCTGCAGCGTATAGTCGCCTCCCATAGGCGCGGTGGACCGCAGTCTAGGTCTGTCGTTGGGATACTCTGACATTCGCGAAGGGATCATGGTTAGATATTCCTGCAACGCTTCTTGGACTGAAGTAAGAGGTACCTGTTTCGCACAGAGTGCCGTGAAAGCGGTCGGGGCACTCGCATTTCGTTTGGCCGATGTCCTGCAACCACCAGCAGCTACCCCCGTTCTGGCACAAACCATAGCACCGAGGGAAGGCGGCCGTGACGGAGCGCGAGAGGCCGGAGCTGGTCTGAACTTGCACCTGCAGGTCGAGCGTGGTGACCAGGGCCGACTCGGGCTTGACCAGCGTACACACGATCTTTGTGTCTGTGCGTGATGGTAGCATAAAGAGTGGTTTGTCAGTGTGATCCGCTTGCTGTGTGCCGTGGCCATGTGCGATGTACCAGAAAGCTCGATGGTGTCGGGAATGCATTCAGTGCGCACACCAGTTATCTGCACTACTGGCGGCTCCTTTGGGTCAGGATTGAGATTCTCGCCATGGATGTAGAGCCGCAGTGCCTCGTACGGCTTGTTTCTTGCCTGGTATGCAAGGTCGTACCAAGTCATATTGGCCGCTTTGATGAG
>CACVKS010001510.1:0-20707 GCA_902749335.1 Acanthamoeba triangularis
GGCCACATCCACTCCGGCGGCGGTGGGCATCGATCCGACGACCGCCACGCGGGTACTGGCGCGCCTGGTCTCGCGCGGGTACATCAACGGCTACGAGTGGCGCAACCCCTTCGCGCTGGACAACGTGGCCTTCCTGGTGCGCGAGGGCGGGGCCGACGTCAACGCCCGCCTGCCGAGCCGCCAATTCACCGACARCCCAAACGACGAAGAAGACGATGATGAAGACGACGACGACGATGACGGGCGCGATCTGCAACCGATCTGCTTCGGGGTGACGTGGTTCGACTTCAAGATGCTCCATCGGCTCCAGGAGCTCGGCGCCGAGCTGCGCGCCCGCAACGCCATGGGCGACACGCTGCTCGCGCACTACCTGCGGCCGACCACCACGGCCTGCCCGGCCACCACCGTGCCCTCGCGCGACCCCGTCACGGACTGGCGCACGATGGCCCTCTTCGTGAGCTGGCTCGCGCAYCTGGTCAAGCGSCGCGGCGTCGAGGCSTCGCTGGCGGGCATYTACCTCGACCTCGACTGGCCCGAGTACGMCCGGTGGCCGGTCTGGGCCAAGACCCTCGTGCGCGAGTGGGTCACCCGGCCCGACCGG
This sequence comes from Acanthamoeba triangularis, assembly GCA_902749335.1. Lineage (NCBI taxonomy): Eukaryota > Discosea > Longamoebia > Acanthamoebidae > Acanthamoeba > Acanthamoeba triangularis. The sequence goes on from CACVKS010001510.1 coordinate 602, forward strand.
CCCGAGTTCGACTGGGCCGAGACCGACAACTGGCCTCGCCACGCGCTCATGCTGGCCTCCCGCACCAACGAACCCCTCTGGTAAAATCAAAGTAAGCGTGGCAAAAAAAAATAAATAGCAGGACTAAAAAAAGGAAATAAATAATTGTGAGTTTTATTTGTTGATGACTCAAGTAGTACTCCACACCTGATGTCTTTGTTCTTCCGCCGCGCGTGGCTGACGCGTTATGTGTTGAGCGGGAGCACCCGAGGGAAGACGAAGACCGCGCCAACAGCTGTTGCGCTTCCAAAAAAATAATACGAAAAAAGAGATACACCTGCACAAAAATAACAAATAAATACGAAATATGAGCAACGGGGCAAGAGATAAGTGTGCGGGATGGGCGTAGGGCGCGTACCGCAGAGAGCGAGAAGGAGAGAGAGAAGAGAGAGAAGCGGCACTTAGGCGCCGATCTCGTCGTAATCGCTCCTGGCCTTGTAGTACTTGAGGTACCAGAAGGCACCACCACCGACCACGGCGATGAGGGCGATGATGGCCAGCACGATGAGAGCCCAGCCGAGCGCACCGAGACCCTCTGTAGCGACGACGAAGATGAGCTCACCGACGATCGATCATCAAACAACGCGACAAGAATATGGGGAGGAGAAGGACGAACCGTTGGGGACGATCATGCTGTACTTGGTGTCCTTGCCGATAGGGACGCCGTTGGCGTTGATGGTGATGTTGTAGGTGCCCGACCTGGTGAGGGTGAAGCCCACATTGTAGGCGCCGTTGTTCAGGTCCTGCACGCTACCAGTCACGGTCGCGCCTGTCGTTCGGGAAAAAGCGAGACTGACGTCAGCACCATAATAATAGCGGTAACGATGATCATGAGAAGACGATGATGATGATGATGATGATATGTAGATGTCTGTGTCATAGTACACCGCGGCCATAGAGCGGCCGCGACGTATTTGAAGCACACGATCCGAATTCAGGTAAGGTGGATATGTTCGCTGTTGCACTTTAAAACCCCTCGACACATCATGGCCAGGATGTGTCGAGTTCTCAGTCGTGCCACGCCAAGGATAAGGATGAACAGAGAAAGAGAAAGAGAAAGAGAAAAAGGGGAGGGGAAAGCCCGTACCGCTCTTCATCTCCTTGAGGGTGACGTCGACGGTGGCGCCGCCGGTCCTCAGGCGGTTGTTGAAGTGATCGGCGGTGATGACGACGAACGAGAGGGGCACCTTGGTCTTGGGGGTGGCCAGGCCGAGACCCTCGGCGAAGCAGTTCTTGGGGTCCAGGGTGCCGGGCTGCACGTTGACGACGAAGGGCGAGGCCTTGATGGACGCACCGTTGAGGCTCACCGAGATGCGGGTGGAGAGGGCGTTGGTGGGCACGTAGCTCACGAGCCACTGCGACTTGTCGGCCGGGTTCCGGATCGCGGAGTGGGCGATCTGGAGCGGCACGCCCGAGTCATCGCTGAAGCTGACGCTGATCGAGGCATCGGACGAGAGCATGTTGTTGTCGTACTTGTCGCGGGCCTGCACGACGAACGAGGCGTTGTTGCCGGCCGACGCGGTGGTGAGACCGGCGCCGGTGGCCACGGAGTTCCCGGCCGAGATGGTCGTATCGGGGGTGATGGTGACGGGGAACGGGCTGCCAGAGATGGGCAGGCCGGTGGGGGCCATCACGATGGTGAGCTTGTACGAGCCGGCGGTGCTGATGGCGTACGAGCCGGCGAGGGTGCCGTCGGGCTGCACGCTGAAAGTGACGTTGCTGGCGGTGGGCTTGTCCCAGTAGCCGGTGAGCTGGTAGCCGGCGGGCAAGTTCGAGGTGATGTTGTTCTGGAAACGATCCCTCACGAGCACGACGACAGGGAGCGAGTTGCCGGCGGTGCCGCCCACGATGCCGGTGCCAGAGGCGACCGAGGCCGAGGGCTCGGGGAGCGCCGGGGTGATGGTCACGGCGTTGAAGGGCGAGCCCTTGATCTGCTGGTTGGTGCCGTTGAAGGCGATGGTCATGGTGTAGGTCCTGGCCGCGGTGAGCGTGTACTGGATCAGGTAGGTGCCGTTGCCGATGAAGCTGGAGCTGACCGAGGCGCCGCCGTTGTTGAACGAGGCGGTGAAGGTGGCGGGCGGGTTGTTGTTGGGGTTCACGTTGCCGTAGGAGTCCTTGCCGAGGATGGTGACGTTCAGGAGCTGACCAGCAACGCCGCCGTTGGTGTTGACGAGGATGTCGCTCTTGGAGGGATCGATGGCAGCGGGGTCCACCGAGATCCTGAAGGGCATGCCGGCAATCGGGTTGGCGTTGTAGTAGACTGCAAACCACCGACCGCAGCGGGAGGGTCAGTAAATTCTCAAGAGAGCGACGCTCAGAGCAATCGATGCGATCCACCGGAAAGAGGGGAGGTTGTGACGGCGTACCGGTGACATCATAGACGCCAGCGGAAGTGGGCGCGTAGGAGATGGTGTACGTTCCGTCGTTCTTGTCGACAACGTTAACGGAGGGCGAGATGACGGAGCCGGAGCCGCTGACGCGGGAGAACTCCACAGTCCACTTGGAGGCGTCGCCACCACTGCACGACAAGACAAGCAGGAGGGAGAGGAACAGGTCAGCCGTGCGGGTCTTGTTTGTGTGTGAGCGGAAAATTATATCGTTCCACGTGATAATACAGTGTGGTTCAGTTAAAAAGTCATGAAAGTTGGCATCAGTGGCACTCGGGTGAGCTGCCTCTGCAGTCGAAATCGCTAAACATCATGTCGCAACACTGAGTCAGTGGGGGGGGGGAGAGATGGAGCAACGTACGTCTGGTAGTAGTAACCGTTGTTGTCCACGCCCTGGACGGTGAACGAAGTGGTGCGGCCAGCGACGGAGTTGTTCTTGACGTTGGTGACGAAGCTCTTGGTGGCATCGAGGATGGACACGTAGTTGAAGCTCCAGTTGAGCACCTCGACGTTCTCGCAGGTCGACATGCAGGCAGCGGTCAGACCGACGAAGGCACCGGAGGAGTTCAGACTGATGATGTTGGGGATATCGATGGTGGTCTGGTAGGCGGGGGTGGTGCTGTCATCAATGTAGACGCTGAGCTGCTTTCCGATGTACTGGACGTTGTACTTGTGGGTGAAACCAGCGATACCGGGGATGTTGCTGACGGCACCTGCAGGCGGATGAAGACCAAGACGTCATTACGGCAGCGCGAGCTGGGGGCGGCTTTGTGGCGAGGGAGGATTACCAGGGGGGGTGACAGCAGTATCCTCGTGAGCGCTGTTGTGGATGCGGTCAGGGGTGGTGTGGTGCACCGAGATGTGGTTGGAGTTGGGATCACCCAGATTCTCATCCTGCACGGCATCGAGATCATAAGAATGCAGCCAAGAAAGCGAAGCAAAGTGCTGTTCGCGGGGGGGAAGGTCGAGCAAGGTGATCGCGTACCATGTAAGTATCGAATTCGATGGCAACCGATCGCCTCACGCCGAGGTCCTCGTATTCGGGAGTGGCACCATAACCGATACCACCAGCTCCGGCACCGAAGGCGTTGGCTGTAAAGTCGAGAAATTAGCCTCATCTCAAACAAAATGTTCCTGCCAGCGAGGCTTGATGGCAAATAACATACCCCTGTGGTTCTGAACAACGAGGGCGAAGCCGTCCGGGTTACCGACGCCGGTGTGCGAGAGGTTGGACATGCGGATGGTGAAGGTGACATTGAAGCTCTCGAGATGAGCGCGCTTCTTGTACCAAACCGCGCCGACTTCAATTCTACACGCGCGTTGACAAAAGACCAAAAATTGAGTATCACGGCGATGGTGAAGGCTTGGCTTGCGCGGCAATCAATGCGTACCTCTCGTCGCCACCGAGGGGGTCGTAAAACATGAGGAGAAGGTTCTCGGGACCAAAGATGGGGTTGAACTCAACGCCGAAGTCGAGCTCATCGCGAGCCACGAAGCGGTTGTAGGTGAAGTTCCTCACTGCACAGGGTGAAGAAGTGAAAACCGTTAGAACATCGAGATGCCGGCGGAAAAATGCCCAGAGATGATAATCGAAAGCTGGGGGCATCAGAGAAGAAATCGTACCGGCCGTGGGGGGAATGCCCTGGCCGGCCACAACGTGGACAAGGGCCAGAACGGCCAAGAAGGCCAATGAGATGGTGATGATTTGTCGCATTATCTTACTAACGTGACTTTCTGCTCTCTACTTCGATCCTCCTCTACAAGATGTTTCACACCAAAGGGGGAATCGGATTAATCTCCTGACCCGTCTTGCTGCTTCCTGTGCGGAGTGTGTGGCTGTCTGTGGTCTGTGGGGCGGGTACCAAACAACCCCGCTCGAGGCAATGGCCGGAAGGGAAGCGAGACCTGAGAACGTGCGCGGGAAGCGATGGTGCAAACAAGCCGAGGAGAAGGCGCCGACCACGGCAACGACAAACGGGAAGTGCGGACCTGGTCCCTGCCATGTCGACATTTTTCATTCCTGTTGTCGACGCAAACTGATCAGGAAACTCCGATTTTCCTATTTCCCAATTTTCGAGAACCAGTGTTGCGATGACGCTTCGCTGACGAGTGCCTTGTCTCTCTGCGAGTTTCCTCAGGTAGAACATCCACAATACAATGCAACCATACCATATATGTGCCTGCTATTGATTTGAGCTCACCTGTCTGCCAGACTTTACAGCTTGCACACGGCGTTGGGGCGCTTCGGGAACACCTGGGTGCGCCGCTCCACGCGCTCGAAGGCCTGGCGCAGGGCGGGGGTGATGAGGGCCTTGGTCTGTTTCTCGTGGTTAAAGGATACCAGCGTGCCTGTGCCGCGGTAGCACACAGCAGCGCTCTTGCCGTCCTTGGCCGTGCGCACGATCTTGTGCTCGATGGACATCGACGAGTTGCCGAGCTGCTTGAGGCGAATGTACACTCGCGCCTCTTCCCCCATCAGCATGGGGATCTGGCGTGCACGCGTGTTAGTGCATCATTTCATTTCTTTTTCTATTATTATTATCAAAAATGTAGTTTAAATGAGAGAGCGTACCATGTATTGAACGGTGCCGGCCGCCATGACCGCGTCAAACTCTTCCTCGGGCGCGATCTTGGCCAACTCGCTGCGCACTTCATCGAGCCACCTCACCCTCGCCTCTTGCATCCAATCTGCGCGGAAGAGGAAGAGGAGGTCATTGAGCGCATTCAATCAACCAATCGCTCAACCGCTTCATCGCCACCATCACCGAAGCGACGGAACGCGTACAATAGACGGCGCAGTTGTTGGCATGCACGTTCATGTCCAGGTCCCGGTACTCGACCTCGTGCACCCAGCAGAGCGGCCACTCCTCAAAGTCATCGCTCGGCGTCGCTGGTCGCTTGGTGGTGGCCGGCTTGGCAGCGGCAGTGACGGTCGAGGAGGCACTTGTGGCCGGCGGCTTCGACCCGGCAGCGCACCGCTCAGCGCCGGCCTCGAGCAGTCGTCGCAGCGCAGGCGTGAGGCTGGCCTTCTTCTGCGTCTGTGGGTCGACGCAGACCAGACGCGCAGTTCCCCGGCCGCACGGCGTGACTTCGCCTTTGCCCGTCGCAGCAGCGACGTCGGCCGGCGGCATCTTGACCATCTCGTAGCGGAGGGTGAAGTAGGAATTGCCCACGGCGGCGATGCCCACGCGCACCACGACGCGCTCGGAGTAGAAGATGGGTGCCAAGTACTCAATGGTGCTCTCGGCCACCACCGTGGGCGCCAGCTTCTCACCGTGGGCGGCCATCTCGGGCACCAGCTTTCGCCGCATGTACGACGTTCGCGCTTCCTGCATCCACCCTGCACCCCGCAAACCAATTATTAAATATAATTACATAATTTTATATTTATTTTAATAAATAAATAGAATTATTTTTTTTAGTTCAGTACATCCACAAATACTTTTTCATTTTAAATTCAATACACAATAAAAGCGCCGGAGAGGTACGGAGAAGGATGACGCTGTTGACGTGGGCATTGGTGTCCAGGTCCGCAAACTCAACCTCCCGCTCCCAGCTGAAGCTCCACCACTCCTCCTGTGTCTTCTGCATCGCTTTGTTGATTCGATTTGTTGCAGTTTGGGATTTTGGTGGCCTCCTTGGCTGCACCGGAGCGAGCTACATTAAGGTGGCAACTGAGGTGGATTGTCTTTCTTTTTAATTGTTTCACACAATCAACAAGGCAGCGGATGTCGAGGAGGCCGCTGCATCATATACAAATCGTTACGGCTACTCGTTAAACTCGAGCGAGGCAAGCAGGGACAAGAACCGCCCCCCCTCCCTCTAAAAGTTTTAGAAAACGAAAACGATTAATAATCAAAAGAGCGAAGAAAGCGAGGCCGCCCCCGCCCCACGATGTTGATGTCATCGGAAGAGACGCCAACGACCTCGAATGGGCCTTCTTCCCCGGGTCGGCACCACGCGGTGACGTTGGTTGGGTCCATTGAACTGACAGAGATGGAGAGACTGCGCCAGGCCTTCATCTGCACAAATGGCGCGCGGCTCCAAACATCGGGAGGCACCCAGGCTTCAATACGATCTTCCATCTCCTCCCCTTCTCCCTCCATACCTGAAGCAGGAGGCGTCGCCACAATCTCACATCGTATCCGTAGGCCCGAACGGTGCAGGCCCCCGCCACTTTAATTTSTACAATCTTTTACAAATTCTTCTCTCGCTCATCTCCTTTTGTTGCCAATTTCATTCTTTGCTWCCAATTGCACAACATCCCCTCCCCCCCTTGCCCCGTGGATAATTCGCGTGATTGCTCAAACATCAGGCCTCAAGTTTACCCTCCTCTCATCTTTCTCTTGCTTCCCTGCCTCTTACGCGCAACCGCGGCCCTGCGTGTAGGTTCTCGTTTGAGGTCGAAGGCGAGCAGGTCACCCTGGTTCTCGACGTCTGTTGCTCCGGTACGCTCCCCCCAAGGCCCCATTGCCCTACACGCTCGTGTGCGGCACCGCGCACTTCTCTCTCTCTTCCTCTCTCTCCCCCTTCCTCACATGCCACGGCCGATGCATGCGTTGTGTCGCGGTCGCTTTCTTTGTGGGGCAGGCGTCAAGCGCTCGGACGCGGTCAAAAGCGCAGATGCGCTCGTGCTGGTCTACAGCATCACCGACCGCGAATCCTTCAAAGCGCTCGGCGGCCTGCGCGACGACGTATTCAAGTACGTCGTAACCATCACTTGCGCACTCCACTGTGAACTCGCCGGGTGATGAACTCATCGCACACGTTTTCTCGCAACACACACACACACACACACACACACACACGCTATGCGATCAGAGCCAGAGATGACGATGGCGGGCCGCCGCCGCTCATCCTGTTGGGCCAGAATTCGCACAAGGAGTTTGAACGCAAGGTGAAGCGCGAAGACGCGGATTCGCTCGCCAAGAAGTGGAAGTGCTCCTTCTTCGAGGTGTCTTCGCTGACCAACCACAATATCGAGGAGGTACTACACAGCCCTCTCACCCCATTGCCGGTCGCTGATCGCACGCCGTGTCGTGAGTGCAGGTGTTGTTTGAGGTGGTGAAGCAGATCAACGCGAATGGCAGCAAAGCCCCCCGGCGCAAGCTCAACCGCACGCTCCCATTCCGCCTGTTCGGTAGTCGACAAGAAGAGACTTCACCCCTGGCCGCATCGGGGCCGTCGCCGCCGCCGACCACCACCTCGGCCTCGCCCGGCCTCGGCTCGCCCTGGTCCGGCTCTGTCTCGACCCCCGTCACGACCCACATCAGCCGCACCCAGCAGTTCGCCCAGGCCGACGACCCCAAGGCCGGCCGGGCGCTGCGGCTCTCGCTCCGCTCGAAGGGCAGCAGCGGCGACGCCAAGGACGGCAACGGCAAGGAGGCGCGAAAGAAAGACAAGGAAAAGGAAAAGGCGGCCAAGGAAAAGGGAGAGAAAAAGGAGAAGGGTTGGAGGCTGAAGCAGACGCAGAGGAGGGCCAGCAAGAAGCGGAGCAACAGCAGCAGCAAAAAGAAGAAGAGCGGCGGCGGCGACGATGCGGCGAAGCCGGTCGGGCGGCGGAAGGAGGACATGCGGATGCTGGGCCAGCGCCAGACGATGATGAAGCTCTCCCAGCGCATGGAGTCCATGTCGACAATCAAGCGCCCGCAGGCGCCGCCCAGGCCGCCGCGCCACGGGATCGACGGCCTGGGCGCTGCGGCTGGTGATCCACCACCGGGTGGGGCAGTCGAGGAAGAGGCGCCGCCGCACATGCAGGAGCCACAGAAGTCGTTTGCCGACCTGTCGGCCACGTCGACGCACACCGTGATCCGCGGGGTTTCGCCGGAGCAGGCCTACGGCATGCTCATCACCACCTCCGGCCCGGCCATCGACGTCGTCGCCGAGTTCTCTGACAAAGTGGTACGGCCGCACCACGCCCTTTTACCTCCGGGCCTTTGGCGGTGGCTCACTGCTGACGGATTGTGCCGTGTGTGTGCCGTGGGCGGTCGTGAATACAGAAAGCGATCACAGACTTGCTGACCGAGATCGGATTGCTTCGGTACAGAGAGAACCTGCTGCAGGCTCACGTACGCGCTTCCAGCGCTGAATTCAAGCCCTTTTTGAGCGCCATGTCGGTCTGACAGTGTCGCGTGTCGCGTGTGTGTCGTGTGGCGGCGCCGTCCACCGAAACAGGATCTGCGATTATCCGACCTGCCGCTGCTCAAGGAGTGGGACCTCGACCGATTAGGCATCACGCTCATGGGCCACAAGAAAAGGCTGCTCAAGGCCTTCCAGCAGTCCCTCAACCGGATCGCAAGTACGCGCCTCCCACTCGCCCCTTCAGCGCAGCACATAACGAGTTCCACTGAGTACTCATTCCACCGCACACGCGGCTCGCTGGGTCCAGACGGCGGGGTGGGCGATCCGTTGTACTGGGTGATGGAGCCGAGCGAGCTGAGCCTGGGCAAGCGCCTCGGCGGCGGCAACTTTGGCGAGGTGCGGGAACCCAATCCCAAGGCGGCGTTGACTTGCGTTGAATCGCGCTTTTGCTGACCGTTGACACAATACCGACCGTGGCGACGGCGGGGGTGCAGGTGTTTGTGGGCAAGTGGCGCGGCATGGCCACGGTCGCGATCAAGCAGCTGCGCGAGGTGGACACGTCATCGCTGCAGGAAGAAGCCAAGATCATGAGGTGCGCCACAACCCGCTTTGTTTGTTTGTTTTTTTTTTTTTTTTAACTCCGACAGCAACTGACTCGTCGCATTTCGTGGCTACGCGCCGTAGTTCGGTGTCGGTCCATCCCAACGTGGTGACCCTCTACGGCGTGGCACTCAGCCCCGGCTCCGCGTACCTCGTCACCGAGTTCATACCCGACGGCTCCCTCGACTCCTACCTTAAGGTATTCGCCTCTCCCTGCGGTTTTTTCTTCCCCCAATCTTTTCCGCAGCAACTCATCCCTCGTGTGTCGTGTGTGTCGTGTGTGTCGTGTGTGTCGTGTGTGTCGTGTGTGTCGTGTGTGTCGTGTGTGTCGTGTGTGTCGTGTGTGCATGGTACGTGTTGGTCGCCTCTCGCCCTTCACCCTCCCCCAATCAGAGGGCTCACTCGTGTCGACACAAACAAAACAACAACAACAATTAGGACCACCTCCACTCGCATCGCATAGTCCATAGGGACTTGGCCACGCGAAATCTCCTGCTCAAGCTTCGCCACAGCGGCGAGCCCGTGATCAAGGCACACACACACACACACACACACCTACATCGCCTCTTCTCACCCCCGCGCCAGTACCATGCCACTCCCGCTCATCATCGCACACGCGTCTATGCAGGTGTGTGACTTTGGTCTGTCGCGCACGCTGGAGGCGAGCGAATACTACTGGGCGACCAAGTCCCTGATGCCCATCCGGTGGTCCAGCCCCGAGGCTCTCAAATACCGCAAATTCACGCCCAAGTCCGACGTGTGGAGCTTCGGCGTGGTCATGTGGGAGGTACGACCTTCAAGCTATGCAACCCCACACCGGGCATCGTGACCTTTCGTCTTCGTTTGGTCAAACTTTTTGATATACCAGATATTCTCGTTCGGTCAAGTGCCCTACAGCGCGTTGGCCAATAGCGAGGTCATGACCTGGCTCGACAAGGGCGAACGCCTGCCGCAACCCAACAGGTACTCCTCTCGCCACCACATCCTTCATTTTACTTTTTTAAAAAAATTTAAAAAAAATACTGTCTTATCTCTGACTATGTTGTTTGTGAGATTTACATATATATATATATATATTTCTAAATAAAAACCTATATTAGATGTCCGGAGGCGGTGTATCGGCTGATGCTCAAGTGCTGGCACCTCGACCCGAAGCGTCGCCCGGCCTTCTCCGAGCTCTTCAGCGTGCTCGAGCGGATACTCGAAGCTGACGACTCGGAGGCCTCGTCGCCGACCACCTCGTCGCCCCACCAGCGCCCGCCGCTGGCATCGGCCTCATCGATGGCCGCCTACGGCCCCGGCGGCGGAATGCTGTCGACATCAGGGCCGGTGTCGACAACGGCGGCCGGCGCCGCCGGCGACGCGGAGGACGAGAGCGGCGAGGGCAGCGGGTCGGTCGACCTCGCGGCCAACATGTGGGGCGACAGCAGCAGACACGTCAGTGGCGGCGTCCTGGGCAGCCCCCCATTGGCGACAAAGAACGAACACGGCGGCAGCGGCAGCGGAGGCAGGGGCGGAAAGAGCGAAAGCGGCGAGAGGACCCGGAGCGGACGGAAGGCTTCCAGGGAGGACCACCAGACCACCAATGGCCGAGTGGCGATGCGGGAGCTCGGGGGGAGCATGGCAGAGTACGGCAGCGGCGGCGGCGAGGCCGACACGTGGCCGGCCATCGTCGAGCGCGAGGGGTCGACCATCGAGCAGATCATGCGGGACACCACCCGCATGGCCGCCGAAGCCGCGCCCATCGTTCCAGTACGCGCGACCGCACACGCACGACCGCACACATGTGACTTACACGCGCCTGAGCAGGAGATGGAACTGAGGTTCAAGGAGGAGTTGGCGCGGGGTGATGCGCGGGCGTGCCCCTGCATGATCCGCGTGGGCGTCCACGTATGGTGCGGCGCGCCCGGCGGCAGGATTGACATCTACCACGCCATGGTCCGTCCCTATTCCGCGACACACACGAGAGAGAATGTGAAGAATGTCAGCTAACCTTTGTGTGGTTGTTGTTTGCGCCGTTGAATAAACAGACAACACAGCACGTGTTTACGATCATGGGCCACTTCAACACGCGCGTGCTGCGACTCGTACTCATCGGCGGGCTCGTGTGGTCGTGCGACGAGAACCTGATCCGCATTTGGGACCCGCTCACCGTATGCCTCCTCCTCACACACGCCACACACACACGCCACACAACCGCACGCGCGCGGGCTCACACCACGCGGCGTATGCAGTTCAAGCAGGTGTGCGAGCTGACGGAGCACACGGGCATGGTGCGGTCGATCCTGCCCGTCTATTCCTGGTACATTCTCTTCATTCCATACGCCCGGCCTCGGCTGGAATGGAATGCGAAAAGGAATGTGACTAACGCATTGCCAACGCCAGCCCGGCGACGGAGGGGAAGAGCCTGCGTCGTTCGAATTCCTCGACCATCTCGCCGCGCGAATCGGCGACGCATCACCAGGGCGCCAGCGCCGGTCTGCGCAAGCTGCAGTCGTCGGTCGAGAGCTCGGTGGCGGCGCGGCGCGGGTCGCAGCCCTCCGTCCCGACCACCTCGGCCCCCGCCACGCTCAGCGCCGTATGGACGTCCGACACCAGCGGCAAGATCATCATCTGGCAGCCCAACGTACGCGCGCGTGCGGTCTTGTGTGTGCGTGTCGTGTTGCATGTCGTGTGTGCTGTGCTGACATGTTCGTTTCTTACGCTCGCCGCACCACAGCAAAAGCAGCCGACGGTGATGAAGGAGATCGTGTTGCGGGAGGAGCCCATCTCGTGTATGTGCCAGGTGGGCAATGCCATCTGGCTCGGCGCCGAAAAGCGAATCTATTGCGTCGATCTCAACGTACGCGCCCCCGCACGCACCACGCACCACACGCTCCCACACCCTTTTTTTTTTTTTACAAAAAAAGCTGACTCGGCCGGTACTGCAGACGCACGCGATGTTCAACTGGACGGCGCACCAGCGGACCGTGAACGATCTGCACTACGAAGACGGGCTCGTGTGGTCGTCGGCCAACGACGGCAAACTCAAGGTAGCGCCCCCTTCCCTCGACCCACTCGCCGGCGCCGCGCGCTCAGTGGGCGACGCACGACACACGACACACGCTCAACGACCATGCGACGCGACGCGACACAACTCAGGTGTGGAACGGAGGCGAGACGCCCCAGACGGTGAACCTGGTGTGGGAGACGGACGTGGAGGCGTCGGTCAACTGCTTCGCGCGGGTGGTGCACCCCAAGTACCCCACCGCCGTGCGCCTCTGCACCGGCGCCGTCTTCGGCACCGTCACCATGTGGGACGCCCAGGTAATGCGTGGTGTGCGGTGTGTGCGGTGTGTGCGGTGTGTGCGGTGTGTGCGGTGTGTGCGGTGTGTGCGGTGTGATTGACGGATGCGGGTGGGACGGAGCAGACGAGGGAGAAGAAGCAGCAGGTGGGCCAGCAGAAGGACGTGATCAAGAGCATGCTGTGGATCGAGGAGACGCTCACCCTGTGGACGGCCTCGTTCGACCACACCATCCACCTGTGGCAACTCACCGTGCCCCGGCCGTCGTCCATCTCCGGCGGGGCACACCATCACCACCAGCGGGCCGCGTCTCGCCCGTGATCTGTACGGGTTGTATGTTGTTCACAAAATACTATGATTGATATTTTTACTGTTTTTGGTGGTAGCTACTAATTGGGCAGAGTTTATTTTTCGGACCAATGGGAAGGGAGTGCCGGTTGGAGAAGAAGCGGCCGAAATTCGAAATGGAGCCCATGTGGTGGCTGTGGCCATCCCTCCGCCGTCGACTAGTCAGCGCCCAAGGCCCTCAACTTCACAGCTCAGTTGCCAATACTACCCACACCTCACCTCACAACACACGCAACACGTAACACACGACACACACGACACACACGCAACACACGACACACACGACACACACAGCACACAAGACACAACGGACATGGCGGGAGTGCAGCTGGACATCGGGGAGGCGCGAAGGAAGTGGGACGCGGAGCTGCGGCTGACGGCAAAAGTGCGCCGTGCGGCCAACTACCTGAGCGCGGCCCAGCTCTACCTCAAGGACAACGTGCTCCTCGAGCAGGACCTCAAGCTCGACCACCTCAAGGACCGCCTCCTGGGCCACTGGGGTGCGGCCACCACCCAACGACCTTTGATTCTCATTGCTCGATTGAATTGGTTAAAATGACTGATTACCGGTTGGTTCTTTGCAGGAACGTGTCCGGGTCTAAATTTGGTGTATGGCCACTGTAATGTGCTGATCAAGAGGCACGACCTCAACATGTTCATCGTGATTGGGCCGGGCCACGGCGCCCCTGCTGTGCTCGCCAACCTCTTTCTCGAGGGCGCCCTGGCCAAGGTCAACAAGGTGAGGTTCGCGCACGCTCCGCTCAACCACATCTCACCTGTGTGCGGTGTGTGTCGTGCAGGCTTACGAGAACACGAGCGCGGGGCTGCACAACCTCATCCGCGGGTTCGCCTGGCCTGGCGGGTTCCCGACCCACGTCAACTCGGAATTCCCCGGGGCCATCCACGAGGGCGGGCACGAACACCACACCAACACTACGCGCACGCGCCTTGTCGACACATGTTTCTGACATCGGCCCCTCAACTACAGCGAGCTGGGCTATGCGCTGTCGGTGAGCTTCGGGGCGGTGATGGACAACCCAGACCTGATCGTCACCTGCGTGGTTGGAGGTTGGCATCAGAGTAACGCTTTGCGCTGGTTGGTGGGTAAAAACACTGATCCCTGATGCTTGATTGGTCCATGGCGATAGATGGCGAGGCTGAGACCGGACCAATGGCGACTGCGTGGCACGGCTACAAGTACATCGACCCCAGGGAGAGCGGCGCGGTGCTCCCGATTCTCCACCTCAACGGGCTCAAGATCTCCTCCCCCACCATATTCGGCTGCATGAGGTACAACCTGAGCTCGGCCTGGGCTACGATGATGGTTCCAAGTGGGCCTGACCTGTGTCGTGTGTGGCGTGGTGTGTCGCGGGTGTCGTATCAGTAACGAGGACTTGTGCCACTTGTTTACCGGCTACGGGTACCAAGTGCGGATCGTGGAGGACATGGGCGACATCGACGCCGACATGGCGGCCTCCATGGAGTGGGCCTACCAGGAGATCCACAACATTCAGAAGCGCGCACGCGTGGAACGCGACCCAATCTTTAAGCCCAGGTTCGACTCCATCCTGCCTTGACGAGGGTGTGGTGATCACTGAAGCGATTGGCCTACGGCCGTCAAGAACAGGTGGCCAATGATAGTGATGCGCACGCCCAAGGGGTGGACCGGCCCCAAGACGCTGGGCGGCAAACCCGTGGAGGGCACCACCCGCGCCCACCAGCTTCCCATCAAGAAACCACCCACCAGCGAAGACGCCGAGGAGTTCACGGTACTGCGAGACTGGTACATATTCCCAACAGGGGGCCTATGTCTGGTTCACTGAAGATGTCATATGTACACAATGATGCCCTGACGTCAGCTATGTGGCTCTCATTGGTGGGCAGGTTAAAATCATACAAGGTGGAGGAGCTGTTGGTGAAGCGTGGTGGAGACGCGGGCGTGGGGTTCTCGGACGAGATCCTGGGCCAGTTCCCCGAGGACAAGCGGAAGATGGGCTTCAATTGGCACACCATGCCCAAGGGCTATCCAGCTCTCGAACTACCCCGTACCACACTACCTCAGCTTATCTGTTGATGATTGATGAATAACTTGTGCAATGGTGTTAGGGCTGGAGGAGTTCCTGTGCACCAGGCAAAAGGAGTCAGACACGCAGAGCCTTACGGAGCTCGCCGGCAAGTACCTTGCCGAGGTTTGTCGCAGGTACTCAACAGACACGTTGCAACGGAACCTGCGATACATGAAAGGTAACGCTGGTGTGAAACAGGAATCCCAAGAATTTCAGGATCTTCAGCCCAGACGAGTTGGACAGTAACAAGCTCGGAGGCGTGCTAAAGGCAACCAACCGGTAAGCTGTACAGCTGATTTCCAGTTTCCTATAGGTCCAGCCTCACCAACGTCGAAATTGATGGCACAGGAACATGCAGTGGGCTGAGGAAACAGCCAACAAGGGCGGGCGCGTGATCGAGATACTCTCGGAGCACACCTGCCAAGGGTAACTTCAACCAGCAACCCCACATTCGAACATCTGATCTAACTGGGCGTGGGGTCAAGGTGGGCGCAGGGCTACACGCTGACTGGTCGCTACGCGCTCTTCCCCTCCTATGAGACATTCCTCGGCATCATCAGTACACATCTCCACTTTACTTGATTCGCTTTGACCGTGGTTCTTACTTTCTACACATCACGGCACAGCTACGATGATGATCCAATACGCCAAGGTACGGACACGCTCACTGCTAATGACCCGTCGCACCCAATGCATTTCACCTCTGTCATCTTTTTCCTTCTTTTAGTTCATCAAGATCGCGAAGGAGACTGGTTGGCGAACCGACGTACCCTCGCTTAACTACATCGAGACCTCCACTCTCTGGCGCCAGGAGCACAACGGTAAGCCATTGCTTGCTGAAGTTAGCACTCTGACTGGAATGCTAAGCATCGTCGCCTCTGGGCTGGTGTGCGACAGGTTATTCGCACCAGGACCCGATGTTCATCAACAACCTGATCAACATGAAGAAGGAGCTGGTCCGTATCTACCTCCCGCCAGACGCCAACACCTTCCTCTACGCCCTGGAGCACGTCCTGCAGTCGAAGGGCGAGATCAACCTGCTGGTCGGCACCAAGCAGCCCATGCCCATCTGGCTCAACCTCGACCAGGCCCAGCGGCACTTCGCTCAGGGCGCCTCGATATGGGAATGGCTCTCTGATGGTACCACCCCATACAACGCGCATAACTACACCTGCATCACCGCAACCCACTAACAAGGTGTTGGTTATGCAACGTGTAGAGGGCGAGCCGGACGTGGTGTTGTGCGGGTGCGGGAATGAGGTGACGCTGGAGGTGGTGATCGCCGCTAAGATGTTGCGGAAGGACGCGCCGGGCCTCAAGGTGCGGGTGGTCAACGTGCTCGACCTCATGTCCCTCGACCTCAGCCGGTATTCCTCTCGCTCTTCTTCTTTGTCATGGCGTGACGCTGAGCCGTGAATTGCAGGTCGCACTCGCACAGCATGGACATGAACAGGTTCGACGAGCTCTTCACGGCCGACCGGCCCGTGGTGTTCGCCTTCCACGGCTATCCGTCGGTCATCCACCAGCTGCTCTTTGGGCGCACCCGCACCTCCCGCTTCGACGTGGTACTTCTCTTCCCTCCTATCGTCGTTCTACGTTTTGTTTCTATTGTGTGCATTGAACCAAACACGTGTGGTTGTGGTTTCGATACTGTAGCTGGGCTACATCGAAGAGGGTACCACCACTACACCCTTCGCCATGCTCACGTCCAACCGGGTGTCACGCTACCATATAGCCATTCAAGCGCTCACGTACGTCACCACCAGGCCCCCATCACCTCCGCACGTCCACGGACTGACATCGGTCTCGTGGCCGTGCGTGGTTTGAACCAAGTCACGCTGCGGCTTTCAGCGCGGAGGCCAAGGCGCGGCTGCCAGGCCTCAGGTCACGCTACGAATCGGCTCTCGCGGACCACGAGGCCTTCATCAAGCAGCACGGCAAAGATCCCGAGTGGCTTGCCTCCGAGTAGTAGTTCCAGCCTCATCTTCTTGAGGTGCGCAGCACGGATCAATTGTAACGGCCAACCAACACCCACATAGCAACCAAACAACAGGACAAATTCCCATTGGGTGATATGCGTCGGGTGTTTTTCTGTTTCATCCAATACAACAAATTCGTTGCTTTTTGCGGCAAACCAAAAAACAAAATCACCATCAGTTGTCAGTTTTTTCTCCGAGCAACAGCATCCATCTTGA
The DNA here is from genome assembly GCA_902749335.1 of Acanthamoeba triangularis. NCBI lineage: Eukaryota > Discosea > Longamoebia > Acanthamoebidae > Acanthamoeba > Acanthamoeba triangularis. Next base: position 17,602 of record CACVKS010001510.1, read on the forward strand.
TCCACTTGATCCATCTATTTTTTTTCCTCCTCTCTCCATCTTGTTCTCTCTCCTCTCGGGCCAACGACAGTATAAATGCTCGTCCTGTTATTATTTCTTCTTTTTCACGGCGAGGGGGCGCTTGTTGGGGCGCAAGGTGTCCAGCCAGCGCCCTCCGCCCCTCCACCCCAGTGCCTCTACGTGGCCGACCTCCAACTCTCCAGCGCCGGCTATGCCGTCACCTCCTACGGCCGCCTTCTCGTGTGGGACGGCGCCGGCCAGCCGCTGGCCAACGTCACCGCCGTGCCCACCGCCCTCGCCCTCGACCGCTCGCTGGACGTGCTCTACGTCGCCAGCCTGGGCACCGTGCAAAGGTACCAAACATATTAAATAAAGAAACATATTTGAATAGTTGAGTGCTAATGGACTCCTCTTACACCAGGGTGTACATCGGAGCTAACCTTTCACAGGCGAATTCCCTCTGTCCGTGCTCGCTCATCAATGACCTGTCCACCATTCGGTAAGGGTACCCCTTTGGTTGCCAAGCAGTAAAATAAAATAAATAAACAAATAAATAAATAAATAAATAAATAAAAATAAATAAATAAATTAATATGGCTGTATCATAATATCGCAGGAGCATGGTGGCCGACGAGAGGGACGGAGGGCTGTTTGTGAGCTTGCACCAGATGATCTGCCACTTCTACCCGGCCGCACAGACCATCGCGGGCTGCTATGACTTCGGCAGTCTTCTAGGCTCTGCCACACTCACACACCTGGTCCTGGATCCGGGTGAGCACACACAACACGACACACACCGCACACCGCACACCGCACACCGCACACCGCACACCGCACACCGCACACCGCACACCGCACACCGCACACCGCACACCGCACACCGCACGGGTGTATGGGGTGCCGAGTGACCGGCTGGCCGTCATGGTCTTCTCGATCGTGGCCTCGGAGAAGCTGGAGTATTTGACCACCTGGACGCCCTTGCCGCCCCAACAGAACCGGACCTATGTAGGTACGCGTCGGCAAGCAAGTGCTGCCAACCGCACGACACGACACGCATGACACACGCACCCAGGACACACACGAAATGCACTCACTGTGACACGACCAACGACACGGTGCAGGGTTGGCTGTGGGCGGGAATGGCAATCTGTTTGCCAATCTGACACCAGTGAATGACACGGTGATCGTCGAGCTGGACCTCAACAACAATGGTAGCCTGGTGTCGCGCTACGTGGCCTCCGAGGCCGAGTTCGCCACCGTCAACGACTTCTACGACCTCGCCTACAACAACGACACCGGCCGCTTCTACTCCTTCTTCAACTTCGAAGGCCGTGCCCCCACCGTACGTCCCGTGTTCTGTGTGCGTGTGCGGTTGTGCGTGTGTCGTGTCATCTGAGCGTGTGCGGTGTGTGCGGTATGTAGATCGGGTCATACCAGCTGGTACCGTCATCGTCCTCGAACGGCACCTTCAACAACTCGATCATCACCGAGTTCACGCCCCCCGGCGCCGGCCCCGCCTCGCCGCTCTCGCTGGTCTGGGGCCGCTGCCCCTACCTCGCCGCGCCCTCGGCCTCGCCGTCGCCCGTAGTCGGCGGCGGGGGCAGCAACACCAAGCAGGACATCACCATCTCGTTCAGCGTCGCCGCGCCGTTCATGATCATCATGATGCTCATCTGCTGCTGCTCGCCGGTCGTGTTCGTTTGGGTGTGGCGCCGCCGCCGGAGGTACTACACCGGATCGCCGCGGGGTCGCCGCGGGGCCGACGACACGCACGTGGAGATGACCGACCTCGAGGGGGCCGCGGCGGCGGAGGCCTTCACCTATCGCGAGATCGATTTCGCCGACCTCACCCTGGGCCGCGAGCTGGGCCACGGCGCCTTCGGCCGCGTTTACCGCGGCGAGTACCGGTGCGTGTCATGTCGTGTCGTTTCGTGTGCGTCGTGTGTATCGTGTGTCGTGTGTGTCGTGTTGTGACTGATGAAACCGACCGCACTCACAAACGGACCCACAGGGGAGCGGTGGTGGCGGTGAAGATGTTCGAGGGCGTGAGGCTGGACGAAGCCGAGGAGCACACGATCCGCGAACTGCGCAAGGAGGCCGAGATGCTGGAGAAGCTGTCGAACCACCCCTGCATCGTCAAGTTCGTCGGCGCCATCACCCAAGGTACCTACCTCGCCCTAACACGCAGCCCTGAGCCGCAACCGCAATTCTGCACTCCTCACCACATAGTTGTGCCGCGTGTGTGCCGCCTGTGTTGTGTCAACAGCAAGAGGGGGAGCCACCACATTTGCGCTGGTTACGGAGTACTGCTGTCGGGGCTCGCTCTACGATCTCCTGGTATGGCGGCCGGCCCATTATATCTGTTCGGTTCCTTACCACTCGCACTCACCGAACGCACCTCTAACAACCGATGACCCAGATCCGAAAGAACAAGAAGCTGCCGTTGATCACGCTGGTGCGGATGGCGCGCGATGTGGCCACGGGCATTCTCCACCTCCACAAGGTCCTTCCTTTTCTTTCTTTGGTCCTCGTCCACCGAAATGAAACCTTGTGGTGAACTCACACGCACCCGACCGAACACGACCACAGGAGCACGTGATGCACCGCGACATTGCAGCGCGCAATATTTTGGTGGGCAAGAACTACGGTACGCGCATATATCCAACATTATATCTATATTTTACATATCTATATTGTGCTGAGAATCGTAATATGATCGTGAGTGCAGAGGTGTACGTGGCCGACTTCGGGCTGGCGCGCACCAAGGCCGTCGAGTCGCGGGTGGCCACCACCAAGCAGTCCTTCGGACCCATCGCCGTACGCCCTCCTCCACTCGCCTTTTTTTATTATTATTTTGTTCGGCCGAACAGGAAATATAAGGGTTTACTTATTTCTTTATATATATATATATATATATATATCTTTTATGCGTGCCAGTGGATGGCCCCGGAGGCGTTGGGCAATCTCGAGTACTCCGAAGCCACCGACGCCTACTCCTTTGGTGTTCTCCTCTGGTACGACGACACGCACACACGACACACACACTGCATTTGATGGCCGCACACGCGTGCGAATTATTAAGGATAGAAATGCGTGGGGGCAGGGA
>CACVKS010001511.1:0-10051 GCA_902749335.1 Acanthamoeba triangularis
CCTCTTCCCCTCCCCCCACCTCTTCCCCTCCCCCCAATGTGACCGCGCAGTCATTCTGGACAACTACGAGAAGGTGCACAGCTCGTGGCTGAGGGAAAAGTCCGTCCTGCTCACCGCGGAGCACGTCGCCGCGGAGGACAAGTTCACCGACTGGGTGTGCATCGGCCCCGTACGTTAGCGAACCCACACAGCGGCAGCCTCCCCGCCCTTAGCCCCAACCAATGTGCCTTCCCGCTCACACGGTCGGCCGTGAGGCTTGGCGTGGTGTGTGCGCGTGCAGGTGAACAAGACCATCAACATGCTGTGCTCGTGGCATGCCCAGGGCAAGGACTCGAAGGAGTTCCAGAGGCACGTCGACCGCGTGCCCGACTACCTCTGGCTTGCCGAGGACGGCATGAAGATGCAGGTACGCACCCCCTCCAGCCCTCGACATCGAGTTGCACAAACTCAAGTAAGGGTGGGTCACACGGCACCGTGTACCCAGGGCTACAACGGCAGCCAGCTGTGGGACACAGCGTTCTCGGTGCAGGCCATCATCGAGACCGGGCTGGGCGACCAGTTCCAGGAGTGCCTGCAGAAGGCCTATTCCTACATTGACATCACCCAGGTGCGCTGGCTGTGGTGCGAGGTTGCGGGATTCATGCGCCCGTTATCTCACGTCCGCGCGGTGTGCCGATTCATTCACCAGGTGCGCGAGGACGTCGAGCAGATGGAGTACTTCTACCGCCACATCAGCAAGGGCGCCTGGCCCTTCTCCACGCGCCACCACGGCTGGCCCATCTCCGGTAAGTACTCCACTTACACTGGTGTCATCTCTGCACTCCGCTCCTCTTGAATCTCTTGTCGCTCACCGCCCGCATGCGATCCTACGTAGACTGTACCGCTGAGGGCCTCAAGGCTTCGCTTCTCCTCAAGCAATTCAGGTAAATCCCACACACCCAAGCGCTCCAATCAGCGCGCAAACGCCCAGGCTCGGTCCTTACGTTGCTTGCCCCCCCCCACCGCCGATGTGTGCCGTGCACAGCTGGGTGACGCCGTTCGAGGACCAGCGCTACTTCGACGCCGTGAACGTGATCCTGTCCCTGCAGAACAGCGACGGCGGGTGGGCCACCTACGAACTCCAGCGTGGCCCCGCCATCCTCGAGTACATCAACCCCGCCGAGGTGTTCGGTACGCCTACAACTCACCCCTGACCTGGCTCCCACGCGGTTCACGATCACTCGGGACTCATGCGGCCCCTGCATCGATGCAGATGCGATCATGGTGGACTACCCGTACGTGGAGTGCACGTCGGCCTGCGTGCAGGCTCTCACCATGTTCGCCCAGCACTTCCCCCGCCACCGCGCGAACGAGATCACGTACGCGCCTCCCGGCCTCGGCCTCACCATCATCGGATCACCGCATCCACCTTGCATTGCATCTGACTTTTTTTCCCGCTTCTGCCACCAGCACTGCGGTGAGGAAGGCCGTGGACCTGATCAAGAGCAAGCAGCGCCCCGATGGCAGCTGGTACGCCACCCGCTGACCTGGTTTCCATGCGCGAGGCGAGTGTGTACTCAACGGAGACATTCAACGTTGATGCGGTATCCACGGGCACGGCAGGTATGGCAGCTGGGGCGTGTGCTTCACCTACGGCACGTGGTTCGGTGTGGAGGGCCTCATGGCGGCCGGTGAGCCCACCGACAGCCCCTACATCCAGCGGGCGTGCCAGTTCCTCCTCTCCAAGCAGAACCACGAGGGCGGCTGGGGCGAGACCTTTGAGGTGCGCGATTTCACGCGGCTGCGCGTGCCTCGCCGACTACCACATTTCATTCTCACCACCATCACCACCACCGTGGTGCGTTGGTGCGATGCGTGGTGGTCGAATGTGTGCAGTCGTGCTCGACCAAGCAGTACGTGCAGAACGAGGAAACGCAGGTGGTCAACACGGCCTGGGCGGTGCTCACCCTGCTCAAGGCCCAGTGGCCCGACAGGAGGCCCGTGGACAGGGCCGTGCAGGTGCTGATGAAGAGGCAGCTGCCCAACGGCAACTGGCCGCAGGAGGACATCAAGGGCGTGTTCAACGCCAACTGCGCCATCAGCTACACGGCCTACAAGAACATCTTCCCCATCTGGGCTCTCGGTGCGTCCCAGCTCTCCAGCTCCAAGCTCCACTCTGCCGACACCAACACTCATTCCTTCCCTTTGCTGCGCTCAGGCCTGTACGAGCACACCCAGCCCCAGTCGCAGAAGACCGCCAAGCTCTGAAGTGACAGTTGGGCTTTGTGGGCAGTGGACTTCATTGGGGACCATAATGACTTTACTGTCTTTTTTTCTTTAATTGCTTTGTTGGCCAGGGGAGGGTAGTACGAAGTGCTCCCACTGTGGATTGTTGATGATCCACCCCTGAAAGGAGGGCAGGCCCAGCAACAGAGCCCGTCCTGTGCTGTACATGAGCGCACCACGCTTGCAGGCATGGTAGGACACTTCCCTGTCCCCTTCCTCCTCATTGCTCTTGGTAGCCATCAACCTGTGCGTTGAGTGGATGAGTTGTGTGCGCATCACATGAAGGGGAAGATCTAGTGGACCGCACCCAGACACACTGCTGGGCAGCGCAGAGAACTCAAGGCTTCGCACAACTGACCAAAACTGGGAAAACAGAGCTGACTTGCACAGACGAGACCTGTGGGCGAAGTGAGTCGTGAGAATACACCGTGGTGCATGAGCGAGGGAGGCTAGCGACCAACCTGACTTTGGGGTTGTCCCAGTTCTTCTTGTTGGCGCCCTGCTTCTTGCCGAGCGTGGCCAACACGACCTCGCTGTCAACTTCGTCCTCGTAACTCCAGTTGATCGCTGCACGGAGGTCGAAAGCGAAAGTGACCGGGGCGCATGAGGGTCGGGAACCAAGGGCTGGAAAAAGTTGTAGGGGGGGGTACAGGTGGGAGACGACTGGAGGCCCTCGCCGGCTGACTTGACGACTTGGGATCGGCTGAACTCGAACGTCGTCGCAGCCTTCCTGATGACCGGCTCATGGAATCGGTACCCTGGCGGAAGGCCTGTTCCCCCACAAGGCGCCAACTCAGCCCAACGTCCAGGCAATTTGGAAATGGCACTACTTACCGGCAGCAGTGGTGGGGGCAAGGCGACCGAAGAGGCCTCGCCGGAGGGAGTCGGAGTCAAAGTGCTCGCCCACGGTGAACGAAGCAAAGTAGACGGGCTCGATGAAATGCGACAGCAGCGCACCTTGCACGCCCAGAACGTTCCATCGCGCGATCTTATCGCTGTGAGGTGCCACATCGAATGCATTAAGTGAGCGATCCATCTACCAACAGTCCATATAGAGGGGGAGGTTAGAGATATCAACCTGCACGACATGGACAGTGTGGGTTCGCCGCGGCCGGGCTTGGTCCGAAGGGCGCCCAGCCCCAGGGACCTGTGGGGCACCTCCTCCTGCGCGCGGGATCAGCAGTCAGTCACGCCGCTGGCGCAATGTGCCGGGTTTGACCTACCTCCGAGGGGGCGCGGATGACGGGCTTGGCGCCTGTTCGCTGTATGGGCGTGGGCGCGCCGTTGTCTGGGGCGGGCTGTGTGGCCGTAGGGACCTCTTCCTCCTGCAGCGCTTCGCTCCTACCGGCCCCCAGCTTCGCTCTCTTGTGTGTAGGTGTTGGCGACGGCGGCGCCTTGTCTTCCTCCTCCGCGCTTGAGCCAGCTGCCTCTTCTCTAGCTCGTTTCTGCCCACATGCCACAGACGGCTCTGGCGCTAGCAGCGATGACGATGACGATGACGATGACGATGACGATGACGATGACGATGACGATGACGATGACGATGATTGCTCGGGTGCGTCACTGGCGAGGGAGAGGGACGCATCACCGCCTGTTCAAGTGGGCGTCGTGGTGAGTGCGATTGGACGGAAATCAGTACTTTGACGCGCGGAAGGGGCCGTACAGGGTGCGTGGCTGATGTACATGTGAAAAGTTATGTGCGGCGCCACGCGGGCCGGGAACAGGCCCGCGTCGCACGTGGGCTGGCCCTCACCGTTCGCTACGACAGTGGTGGCGGCCCTTTCGAATATGGTCGCGTCCCCCGCCACGTACTTGTTCAGCTCGTGCCACAGGAACCTTGACCGTGTGTTTCGTACACCGCACACACCGTTAGCAAGGGACGAGCAACGAATGCAAGAAGAGGAAAAGGGAACCTCACCTCACGAAAGCTCGTCGGGCGATGATCTCGGCATGCGTATCGTTGATGACATCACCGTGCTCGCTCATCTTGCTCGGCGAGCTGCACTTGTTCCCTGGGATGAAGGTGCGAGAGCAAGCGTCAGCACGATCGCGCTGACAAAGGGAGGTTACACGGAGTTGAGGTTGAGGGCGTACCAGCGCCCAGCGCCACAACTGCATCGCCATCTCCGCCCACAGCGCTGTGCCCGCGCATCACCACCCCTGCGAGAACCGTCCTTTACGCCATAAACACCCGACCCAATCAGTGGGGGGCTGGTGTGTGGCGGAAGAAAGGTGCGTACCATTGGCGTTGGGTGGGCTTGCCGCGTTTGGGTAGAAGGCCGAACTGCCGCAGAACCGCTTGCGAGATCGTTTCTTCACCTTCACATGTTGCACTCTCCATCTTGGTTTTTTCTTTCATGTTTTCTTTTTCTTTCTTTTTGTTTTGTGTGCCCACACAATTTTTTCTTTTGTATCGTTTTATTTCGCTTTATTGTTCAACTGCTGGTCATGGTGGGCTTGGGGCTTGTGGCCCTCTCTTTGCTGGTGCTGGGCCTGGCCGTCTTCCGCTATTTCGCCGTGCCGGTACCATCATTTGGCTTCATGCAAGTCTTCCCCCTCAATACCTAGGACTTACTATCGCGCGGAATTGGGGCGCCCAGGTGCGGCCGGCGGGCTGGGGCGCTGGCGTCCCGGCCCTGTCGCGGTGGGCCACGATGCGCCTGTTCCAGGCCGACCAAATGCACCTCGCCCTCGTTCAACTGCGCAACTCGCTGGGGCCAATATTCCTCCTCCCGTACGCCCCCCTCTCTCTATCAGTCGTGATGAGTCATGGGTGGTGCCATCACCAACATTGATGCGTGCAGGCCAATGCCGTTTGCCTCTCTCAAGTACGCCGTGGTGGTGACGGAACCACAGGCCGCCAAGTTGGCCCTCCGCTCAGACGTGTAGGTGCTCCCCCTTGGCAAAGAGTGATCGGGCCATCGATCTAACCGCCGCCCGCCTTCCTTCCTTTCTTCCTTGTTTCTTTTTGGTGACGCGTAGCAAGGGTCCGCTCTACGACAGCTGGCGGACGAAGGGCGAACAGGACATCTTCTCCGGCGACGGCGAGTTCTGGAAGAAGGAGGTAACCACACCACCACACCGCACGCACCGCACGCGAAGAATAATGTTGTTATGTTGTTTGGTCGGGCAGAGGAAACTGGCCAATCCGGCGTTCTCGTACGTGTCCGTTCGCACGCTGCACGACATCATGGTCGAGGAGGTCGAGATCATGTTCCAGCGCATCGACGCCGCCACGCCGGCCACCGCGCTCGACCCCGACGACCTCTTCAGCAAACTGGCCCTGGTGGCGGCTCCCTTGCGCCCCCTCATCGCCCCGCGGGTGGTCGATTGCTGACGCGTCGATGGGGCGTGGGCAGGACATCATCGGGCGGACGATCTACGGGCAGTCCTTCCGCGCGCAGACAGACGCCAAGGCGCCCGTCCTGGTGGCGCTGCAGGAGAACCTGAGGGAGATACAGGCGAGGGACAGCAACCCCCTCCGCTTTCTCAATCGGCAGGCCGCCAAGCGGTTCCAGGCAAACGCGTAGGTGTTCCCTACTCTCCAGACTGTGGTGTCGCTGGTGGTGTTCATGGTCATCGCACAACCAACCACCTCACACACGCACACTGCAGCAAGTTCGTGCGCGGTGTGGCGCATAAAGTGATCGCCGAGCGGAGACAGAAGGAGAATTGGAGGGAGGTCAAGGACCTGCTGACGCTACTCATGAAGAGCCAGGACAGCGAGTCCGGCGAGGGTCTATCCGACGACCAAATCGCCATCGAACTCGAAGTGTTCATCAGCGCCGGCCACGAAACCACCGCCCACTGTACCTACCAAGGCCAGACCGCTTTTCGGCATCAGCTGCTTGGGAGTGACTCACTGACTGGTATCACTGACTCCTTGTTGTGTGCACCTGCTAGCCTTGGCCTGGGTGCTGTACCATTTGGCCAACAATCCGTCGGTGCTCGCTGAGCTCAGGCAGGAGATCGACGGGGTACCGCGTGCCCTGCCCTGTGTCGCTCGCCACACTGTGCGCGTTGGATTCATCTTTAAACCACGAACACCGACCATGACGTGATCGCGCGGCTGCAGGTGATGGCGGACAGAACCCGGCCCACGCAGGAAGACCTGAAGCAATGCAAGCTGCTGCAGTGCGTTATCAAGGAGACCATGCGCCTCACCCCGGTGGCGCCCACTGGTTCAGGTTTGTGGTGGCCCATATCTTCTTCTCGAAGCTCCTGAGCTCAACATAACACAACACAATGTCGGTGTCGGCGCAGCGCGCGTGCTGCTTGAGGACGCAGAGCTTTGTGGTGTGCGGGTGCCCAAGGGCACGACGGTGTGGGTGCCGTTCTACCCGATGTTCGTGGATCCCGCGCTGTGGGACAGCCCCCTCGACTTCCGGCCCGAGCGCTTCAGGGACGTCAGCTCGGCCGATCCGAAGTACATTCCCTTCAGCGCTGGGCCCAGGAACTGTACGTGCGCCGCGTCGAGTTTCCCGGTGACGCTCTCTCACACGACGCACACCTGTGTTGCACACATGCAGGCATTGGGCAAGCGATGGCGATGCAGGAGATGGAGATTGCGATTGCTGCCCTCGTGCGGACCTACGACTTTAAACTGGCTGAAAACTGTCACGTGAAAGAGGTGCTGGAGATAACGCTGAAGCCCATGTACGTGCTCCTCCAACCAGCTTAAACCACAGCCTTAGCTCTTCACTAATACCTGCTGGTTTCTCTGTGTTGTGTTATTGTTATTCTATTACTGTTATCATTATCGGCAGTGGCATGTTGATGTACTTTACGCGCAGGTGACGGTGAAGTACTGGAACTACAACTCTTTTCCTGCACAACTGCTACGGATGGGGAGGATGAGTGGGTACGTGGATGGGGGCCACCCACAGCTCGGGGTATTCGGCCACCCGCCGCGCGATGCGGCCGAAGAACTTGGTCAATGTGCGGCTCTGGAGAGCAAGAACGGCGCGTCGTGGAAGCAGAGTGGCGCGTGGAAGCAGCGTGGCGTACTGAGGCTTGCAGGGCCGAGTACTCGGCGTAGAGCGTGACACGGGCTCCAATGGCCACCTGCTTTGCCGATAAGGTGTCGTCTCGCTTGCGCTGCGGGTGGTCAAGAAGAAGAAGAAGGTGAGTGAGCCCTAAATTCTCCACTGTTGCTGTGTGTAGCTTGCGCAGCAAAGAAGGCCGCGCACCGTGACCAGGTCTTTGCGCAGGCCAATGGCAGCAAGCACCAGGTTGTGCCGGCCTTCTCGTCGCGCTTCTTTGGCCCAGCGCAGCGCTTCGCTCAGGCCATGCTGCAAAACATACAACAAACAGCAATAGAGTCAGTACAAACCGGCGGAGGACGTGGACGGTGCAGTGCTATGTGGCGTGAGGTGGTGTACAGTGGACGAGAGGTCATATGCCACGATGACGGCAGCGACGTTGAAGAGGTCGTTGTAGTCGGGTATGCGGCAGAGCGTGAAGACCCGAATATTCAGGTCGATGGCATTTATGGGGAACAGCTTGCTCGCGCTGGCACCAAACCTGACGCCAATCAGACGGCGCGTCGGCTGTGTGTCAGCGACGCGAAACAGTGCATGCGTGAGATGGTGGAGGACGGTGTGTACTGGTCCAGGTCGAGCTGGTCGCCGTTGCTCTCGAAGCGATCGGCGAGGGCCTTCATTACGAACGAGGACTTGCCTATGCCTTTGGGTCCGATCACCAGCACGTTGGCGTTGATCCTGGGACTGCGGGCGGCCAGCGCGGCAGTATTGAAGTGTCGCTGATCGATCTCCCGCAGCGTGTACCGAAGGAAATCGGCGCTCTCCGGGTGCTTACTCACCACACGGCTCACTCTCCACCTCTCCACCGCCAAGGCCTCATCCTGCTTCCCTCCGCCCTCGGTTTGCTCTGGCCGGGTCTCAGGCTGTTCTGCTGTCGCTGTCGACTCTTTGTCGTGGCCGTCAGCGGTTTTGACCTGGTCAGGCTTGGGTTGTCCACCTGTTGTGCCCGCGAAGCGCCACGCCAAACATTGATGAGTGACACCGCCCGCGCTGTAGGAGGACTACCGGAGGAGGAAGAACGTACGAGGCACGTGTTCCACGTACTCGGCCAGCAGTTCCTTGTGGTGGCCCAGAAGGCACTTGGCGCGCAGTAGTCGATCATTGAGGATGTAAAATAGTTTCCTGCCGACCCCGACAAGATGGACTGATGATCAGCCCATGGGGCGCATAATCGACTTTAGTCTCACTAACTGACCGTACCTGGAACAGCCGTAAGCGTTCATGAGTTTGTCGCGGGAGTGGACCCAACGCCTCTGGAACAGAGCCTGAACAACGCACAATAACGTACGGTGGGGTCGTGCGTTAGCATGATGAGAAAACGGCGAGGGGGCAGTGCTGGAACGGGTACCTCCCACAGACGGTCTTCGTTGTGGTCGACGAGGGACCAAAAGGAGAAACACGCCTGGCTGACGCGGCAGATGTCTTTGGCCCGGAGGAAGGTGACTGCGCCAACATGTATGAGCATTACAGTACATGAGCGAGAGGCAAGGATGATGTCACTGGACGTACATATGTGCAAGACGAGCTCTGTGGGTAACCGTGCAAAGTGGTTCTGCATGAACTGTAGCGGCAGCGATGCGTGAGGTCAGGGTGAACATCAAGAGAGAGGAGAGAGGCCTAGCTACCCTTGTGATGCTTTCGTTGAGCTTGGTTGCCACTTGCGAGGACATGACGTGTTCGTTGATGACCTTGCGCCAGAACCGAGACACCAGCCTGACCGCAGAGCGAGTGAGGGAGAGAACGGACCCCACTAACTTGAAGGTGCTGCCAGTTCACGCAGGTACCTGCAAGCGATGTAGTCGGCGGTGGGAAGCAAGGCGAGGATGCGGACCAGCAGGTCCTGCGGCAAGTACTCGATGGTCTTGGCGAGGGGACGCACATCTATGCCATAAACTTCGGCTCCTGCACAGTGAACAGATATGATTAACAATTAAATCCAGATCTTTGGCACGATGAGGACGAACCAAGGAGAGATTGGTGAGCGGGGCCGACGAAATAGTTGATTTTGGTGTCGGCGACCCGGCACACGTAGTGCCCAGCCAGGGTCTGCCACGAAGTGTTGAGGGGCAGCTCGTCGAGGCTGAATATGATGCAGCCCCCTCCCATCGTTAGAATTCGAGAGTTGTCCTGGATGCACGTGAGTAGCATGCCCGCACACGCCAGTGCCATCGGATCGCGCAACAGCTGCAGCTCTTCATGGAGCTCCTTCGCTAGCGCGATTTGATTTGCTACAGCTTTGGCCCTCTGCCCTGGAGATGCACTCCTCGGTGGCTTCACCTCCATACACTTTAGCCTTATTCTCTTGCTGCGTTTGTCTGTCCTGGCGCTACAGGTCGAGAGAGAGAATGAGAGAGGAGAGATTGGCGCGCAAGGTGGCTCAACGGCGTTCAAGCAAGCCACCCGGACGTCTCTCGCTCCTTTTGCGCGTTACTCCTCGAGTTCGGGGCAGTTCCTGCGCGTGTGGCCTGTGTTGCACGACGCGAAGTGTGAGTGCGGTCCAACGTGGAAGTGGACGCAAAGGACAGGGAGTGTACCGGGTACGCCACAGTTGCCGCACTTGCGTTGGTTCTTCCCTTCGCCAGGCTCTGCCTTGGCGCGTAGCTGTGTGCGCAAGATACAGAGAGTGGTGTGTTGTGTGAGGTCTCACGATCAAACTGCACACCAATACGCTGACGACGATCGATACGTACCCCCTTCGCTCCGCTCGCCTTCTTGCCGCCTTGTCCTTGCCTGCAGTTGTTCGC
>CACVKS010001512.1:0-10046 GCA_902749335.1 Acanthamoeba triangularis
AGAAGGTCCCTGGTGGGTGGGGGGGGGCAGGAGAAAAAACACAGGTGTCAGGGGGTCGCTGGGCAAGAACTGACACGCAGCACTAACGGCCTACCCGCTGTCCTTATCGCGAATCTCGATGCCGTTGACGTCGATGGCCAGCATGAAATATTCGGGAATGTCGATGTCGGTCGTGGCCAGCTGCACTTGGAACAGCGACTTGCCGTAGAGCGACAGCTTTTGCGCTGCACGGAACCAGGTCAATACAACACGCCGCGAGGGAGGAAGCAATACACACACACACACACACGTGTATCTGGTGCCAACAGACGAAAGCAGCTGGTACACACCCTTCTTGAGGAACAGGTTGACCAGTCCGCTTTCGTTGAGCTCGAAGCCCCTGACCTTGTCAGCCTCTTCGTGGACGATACGGGTCCATTCCGCCGTGGACTTCTGGGGGACCAACGCTTGCGGAACATATCTCTCGCAGCTATGGGTACGTACCAAACAATTTGCGCCACTGTCAGCACACCGCCGCAGTCTGGTACATCTCGGCAGAGGTCAATGACGTACAAGTTCAACACCTTGGTGCTCTGCGCGTCTTGAATCTCGTCGATGAGGAACCTGATGCCGCTGAGCACAAGCGCCTGCTCGTGAGGGCAAGGGAACTTGCCTGCACAGGAGCGAGGGTAGTATGAGCAAACGCTGTGAGGGCAACAGAGCCCAGCGCCCTAAGGGTGCGACCGTCGTACCAGAAACGATGTCGGCGTGAATCTGGAGCGTCTCCAGCCGGGCCTCAACGGGATCTTCGGGGAGGGTGGTGGGGTCGAGCCATAGCTTCTTCTTAATCCAGAAGAGCGACTCGTGGCCATACTTCTCCGCCTTGCTCAGCATGTCCGCCAGGAAGTCGCTGGGTGACAGCGAACGCCCTGTGCACGCGCAACATGTTACCAGCAATCGCCACAACGTGTGAGTGTGCGAGCCGCGGAGAATGGCAGCGGTGATCTGTACCGAGGTTTAGATGAGGATAGATCTCGAAGATGGCGAATTCCATGGGGTCTGCGAGCTTGAGGTTCTTGGAGGTCAGAGGGGTGAAGGCATCTGCACCGGGGGACAAGAGAGCCGTGGGTCAGTGAAGGTCGACGACGCGATTCGCACCAAAGCAGCTCATCGAGATCCGAGTAGGAGCATACCGGCAGCAGTAGCGCCGGCGCTGCTCATGACGCACGTGGACATGCCGCCAGGGACGTGGAACCACACGGGGATCAGTTTGCGTTCCTGAACGAATCAAGAACGTGAGGAACGGAGGAGTTGGTTGAATCAGGCTGAGCACGGTCGGGAGAAAGCGAGATACCCTGTTGGCCTCGAGCTCGAGCCTGGACGGCGGGTACATCCGCGAGAGCTTGTTCGCAAAGTGGAAGGACATCTCCTTCAGCTTGCCGTAGGCGTACTGTGCGTACTGGCCGATCTCGGTCGGATTGACGAAGTTCTGTGCCCCACGCAATCACCGGGGAGGGAGGGGGGTGAGTACGACAAAAGAAGCCGAACAGAGCGATGGCTAGCGGCGCGGTGCTGTTTACCTGCATGAGATAGGACGCCAGGTAGGGGACGAAATCGTCCGTGGGGTAGAACACACCGCAGAACGCGGCGAGCAGCTCCCACGAGCGCATGGTGCTGTCCCTAAGCATGGCGAAGAAGCGGGGAGGGTGGGTGAGCGGGCCAAGAGCGCGCAGAGGGGAGATGGGAATCCGCACTTGGAAGGGTTCTTCATCGTCTGCTTGATGACCTGGCAGTAGAGCTCATTGCGGAATGCGCGCAGAGAACCACCGTTGGAGATACCAGCGAGGAAGACCTCCTTCAGCGCATCAAAGTGAGCCTCGCCATCGACGAACCTAGTGATGGCTGTGGCCGACAAAAGCAAGTCGGGTAAGAGCCCATGCCATCGGTGCAAACAACAGCCAGGGATTGTCGTACTCTTGAAGAACTTGACCGAGAACTTAATGAAGTTGGCATTCTGGGTCGTGTGCAGAGGTTGCTCCAGTTTCTGCAGGGCGCGTGCGCAATAGATCAGTGGTGCAGCCTCGCAGGGGCCCCCCTATAGGGGGGAACATGCGTGGGCAACAACCAACGGCATCGCACCTTGGAGTAACAGAGGATCTCCGAGATGGAGAAGTCGCCCTTCTTCCTGCCCAAGGTGCGGATGGTCCGCTTCTTCATTCGCTCGAAGTTGAAATGCATCTGCGCGTATTCCTGAATGTCGTACTTGCTGGCTTCATCCCTGCCGATCACGTCCGGGTACTGACTGCACGCGGTGGGACGGGAGAACCAAGGCCGTGTCAGTGGGGGGGAGGGAGGTAGAGCAGGTGAGAAAGGACCGGTCAAGACACGAAGCGGAACTGGTGAACGTACTCCTCTCCCGAATCGCCTTTACGCAGCATGGGCTTGTGTCTCTTAATCGTGGCGTCTCGTTTCGATGTCAAACGCCTCCTCAGCGATGCTGCAGCCGGATCCACCTCCTTGCTGCTCCAACGGCGATACCACGGTCAGAGCGGAGACACCGGTCACGGCGAACAGAGGTAAAAGCTAAAAGGTACCCCTTGGCGTCCAAGGCGTTCTTTTTATCCCGCCAGGCACTGTCGGCGTCGTCGGCTGCGGTGATGGCCACGAGAGGCGAACTGGTCTTGTACATGCTCACCATCGGCTTTTCATCGTAGAGAACCGAGTGGACGCGCGGCTGAGTGACGCTTGGCGCAGGCACCTGCGGTTGGGCGGACTTCTCATTCTTGCTCTCCTCCTCCATGAGCCTCTCCTTCTCCTTGCGCTTGGCCTCCTGCGCCAACCGCTCCTCCTCCCTCCTTCTGCTCTCCTCCTCGCTCTTCTTCCTGGCCTCTTCCTTCCTCTTTCTGTCGGCCGCGACCAACACAGCATATCGACGCCGTTGGAGGAACCCTCGCACCACTGATGGCCACCAGGACGCCGACGGAAAGAAAAGCCGTTATCAGCAATCCACAAAACGGCCAGCGCGACACAAGCGGAACGCACCGGTTTGGATGAGCCTGGCGGCCTGCCGCATCTCCACGAAATAGTTGCGCGTCCACACCATGCGCCACCACGACTGGATGGTCACCACCTTCGCCCAGATCGCCTTATTGCGGGCATTTTCCACTGCAGCGCTCTGTAGGGTCGTACACCGTGTGAGCTCGTGAAAGCTTGAACAACAACAACAACAACGACGACGACAATAAGCGGTCGATTGGGTGAACGTGCCTGCCCCTCTTTCATGAAGACCTTGGTCTTGCCGAGCTGCCACTGCAGGCTGCCATCATCGCTGGGGCAGGGGGCCTTGCTGAGAATGGTCTTAGCGACGGAAAAGAGGTCGATCTGCCCGGATTTGTCCTTGTTTTTCGGGTCATTGACATAGCCAAGCGGTAGCAGCATGCGGTAGCGATACATGAACTCCTTCACCGGGTACCGCACCGGGTAGCCCAGGCGCCTTTATCATGGAGAAATAGAAGAGGGAGAGGGAGAGAGAGGAGAGAGTTAGCCACGCCTCCCGGTAACCACCAGAAGAGTTTGATTACCTAATCCTGATGGTCTCCATCATACCGGCATAGCGAAGCTGAGCCAGCACCATGTCGTCATCGAACATAGCTGCGGGCCATTGTTATTAGCATTGGGCAGCTGCGGGGAATGCTGGCTTTGTGAGTTGCGCAGTACCAGGAGCCTTCATGGTGTTGGGCTTGATGCAACGCACGTAGTGCGGCATAGTGGCGCCGAGCGTGGCCATGAGCTCAGCCAGCTGGGCCTTAAAGTTCGTGCCTACGGTAGGCGGCTTGGCCTGGCGGCCCGAGCTCTGAGTGTCGGCTTCCGAGAGCGGGAAAAGAGCCTTGACGAGAGGAAGCTTGCTGTCGTTGAGCAGAGCCACGAGATCCTCGGCCAGTGTGTCTCGGTTCTTCTCCAGGAAGTTGGCCGTCTCGTAGGCCACCTGGAGCCAACCAAAGAAACAGGAGGAGCTAGGGCGTGAGTACACTTCGCCCCACTCGCGAAGAAGTGAGTCGCCCAGCGCACCTCGCCAGCGTAATGCTTGATGACGAACGCAGTTCGGGACTTCTTGGGGCGGTAAAACTTCTTGTGCGTCTTGTAGCCGTTTTCAATCTTCTCCAGGAAAGTCGTGTCCGTAGCTTTCGGGAAACGGCATTCCTCATCAAGCAGCGAGATGATACCAGGCGGTCTGAAAGGTACACCAACCGAAGTTACACAGAGCGAGAGAGAGCGAGAGCGAGAGAGAGAAGCGGCTTACCTGGTCTTTTCGATGAGATCGATGGTGTCCTGATTGTCGTTGAAATCGATGTTATCCCACTTGATCGCTTCAGTCGAATATTCAGTCTGTTCGATCTTGAAAATGGTCTCGTTGAAATACTGCTGCAACTTTTCGTTGGCATAGTTGATACAGAACTGCTCGAAGCTGTTTACCTGCGCATGAGAGAGGAACCCAGGGCACTATCGTGAGAAACATGCTCGTGCAACTGATGCGCTGCTAACGTACATTGAAGTTTTCGAAGCCGAAAATGTCCAGCACACCGATGAAGGACTTTACGGGCTTGGGCTTGTGGATGACCTTGTTGATCGTCACCACAATCCTGCACACAAGAGAGCGGTTGGTTAGATTTCGCACCGTGAGCCGGTCCACCTCCTCCTCACCACGCGCCAAACAGCACGCACCAGTCGAAGAGCTTGCTGTAGATTGCCTTGGCAAGCGCATCTCGCGCGTCGGCGGCCTGTGCGGCCTTGAAGTTCACCTGGATCTTCTGCCCGCTTACCACCAGCGTACGGGTGGTAAGCGCTCTGCCCAAACCCTCGGGGCTGATCTTCAGCAGTTTGCCGACGATTTCCAGCTCTGCGAATCATCCCAACGAAGTGAGCTGGTGGTTACCGACCGTGGGCGATGAAAGTACGTACCCTGAGGGTTGGACACCTTGGACACCTCGGCACCCTCGAATTGGACGTTGCCCAGTCGCATGATACCCGAAAGAATCGTGAAGAGATGGTCTTGGACATCGGCCGACATGTCCATCGCCAACAAGGCTTGCTGTTCCCGATCCACAGCGTCAGTGGCCAGGAACAGAAAAGGGGGGGGGGGGAGAGAGAGAGAGAGAGAGAAACGGCCCATGCAATTCTTCGCTGAGCCGTACCCTCACACGGTTGTAATCCTCCTCATCGTTGATGGTTGGCACCGACGTGCAACCGCTCTGGTTGAGGTAGTTGTACTGCTCGATGTCCAACAGCTGGTATCGTTCTGCGAAGAAGAGCAGCATTGAGATGCGTTCTACTGCAGACGTCTGAGGCGAGACCAAGGAATACCTTTCTCCTCTTTGTCAGCGCCTGCGAGGAATTGGTAAAAGATGTGGTAGTTACGCTCGCTCTGCGCCTGCCACACGAGCCGAGACTAGAGAAAGGGGACGTAGTGAGCACATCGCCTAAGGCCTAAGGCAGGGGAGCGTTCAAAGGAGGGTGTACCCGCTCGAGCAAATCTGATGAGACATGTCACAAAGAAGTAACTCTCAGTGCCAGTTCTTCACGGGAGGGAGAAAGGTGGAGGGCGCGTACAGTTGCTGATCTTGGCACCACAGATCTGGCCGCTGCCTTCGAAGTGGATCTCAATGAACTTACCCTGAAGGCGGGCATCAGTACTACGTAGTCCTGACCTTTGGTGCAAACATAGGGAAGAAGGCGTACGAAGCGAGAGGAGTTGTCGTTCCTGACCGTCTTGGCGTTACCGAACGCTTCAAGAATCGGACTGTAACGAGGAGTGCGGTCAAAGACTTAGACTGATTTGAGCCTCGACGTGCAGCGGTGCAGCGCACTTCCGGCGTACCTGGACTCCAAGATCTTCTGCTCCACGGCCGAGTGCTTGGTCGTGCGAGCGGCCAAGAATTGCAGAATGAGCTTGGTGGCTTCCGTCTTGCCGGCACCGGATTCGCCACTGTGTGCGCGCGAGATCGAGGAGAGAAGAGCGATGTGAACGGTCAGCACGACAAGCTTGCCGGGTCCGTTTCAACACGCCCCATGTTCATGAATGAGTAGCGCACCTGATGATGACCGACTGGTTGCGGTGACGGTCACGCATGTCGTGGTAGCAGGCCTCGGCCGTGGCAAAAATGTGCGGCGCGGGACTTGCCGAGGCAGAGAACAGAGAGCAGAGATACGGTTCAGGTCAGCCAAGAGAGAGCAACCAAGCGGCACGTCACGGTGTGGGAGGGGAGCGGGCAAGGAGTACCCCATGGACGCAGAGCTCGTTCCAATGTACTCGCGCACCACCTCCTGCGCATAGATGGGCAGCCGCTTGTACGGATTGAGGGATACCAAGATGGATCCAGTGTTGGTCTGTAGCAACAGGACCGTGTCAGACAACAGGGGTGCGCCGAGAGGCGGGAAGCGGGTGGGAAGAATAGGAAGCGAGGAAGTTTGCCCACTTCCTCACTGCGGAGCACGCACATAAATGAGATTGTTGAGGTAGCGAATCTTGAGGTTCTTGAGGATGCTTTCTTCATCGAGGGTGTTCATCTTGATCATGTCCTCGATGCCCTTGTCGCCACTCAAGTGGACGTCGGTCGTCGCCTCCCCACGAATCTCCATGCTGGCCTGACTGCAGTACGCCGCTCGCGCGCCTCTTTCTCTTTCAAGTGCTCCCTGCTCACCTTGCTCTACGTTACCGTCAACAACAGGCCGCGTGCAAGCTCGAGCAGTGTTGTTCCGTTCGAGCAAGTGACCCCACAGCCCGCAGGTTGGACCACAGAGCTCAACCAAAAAACCTTTTTGCAGCTCAACACCAAATCAAATCCGAACCCCCGAAAGTCCTGCAAAAAAGAAAATCAAAGGAAACCCAACAGGAAAAGAAAAGTAGAACAAGAAAAAGAAAGAGGACCAAGACAAAGAGAAGGAGAGAATGAATTGGTTCTCGAAGCTCAAGAGCGACGGAGGGCTGGGCAATGCATTTGGCAGCCTGGTGGCGCAGGCAGCATCGTTGATTCCCGAGGAGTTCAAGGACAACGACGATGACGACGCGAATGACCCCACCTACATCGAACCCACCCCCGAGTTGATCGAGTACGTGAGTCATCTCGCGCAACACCCAAGCACCTTCACCGAGTTCCCCATTCCTCGAGCCCCCGGTACTCCCATCTTTCCTTTCTTCTTATTCTCCTCTTTGTCTGCTCACTTCACTGTGGGCGGGTTTGTGTTTGCAGAGGGTGCGTTTCCATTGACGAGGGCCCAAACCCGGCACGCCCGCAAGATGCTTGAGATGGTGCCCTCCCTGCAGAAGCTGCGCTACTCGATGTGCCCCAGCAAGATGAACGAGGAGACCTTCTGGAGGTACGTAGAAGTGGCAAGTGTCCACACACACTGCAGAGAGACAGTTGCAGTTCTGCTCAAGCACGAAGTCCGCACACAGGATCTACTTCTTGCTGCTGCTCAACAAGACCAACGGCAAGACCAACAAGGCAAACGACCAGAAGGAGAAGAGCAAGGAGAAAAGCAAGGAGAAGAGCAAGGAGAAGGACGATGGACATGGTGGAAGCAGCAGCGGCAGGAGGAAGGAGCGAGACGAGGAACGCGAAGAGGGGCAGGACGTCGACGTACTCTCGGAGCACGCGCTGGAACGCTACTTCGAGAAGCTATTTTTTGATTACCAGCAGGTGACGTGACCGCCTCTCGCTTCCCTCACGACAGGCATACGCTCACCAAACACAACAACAGGAACTCTTCCTGGCGACGCCGGAGGACGTGCTGCACCGGCACATGAAGCGAAAGGGCGATCGCTACCAGCTGGACGACGGCATTGACCCGCACGAGGACAACTACTTTGCCATCCCACGGCCAAGTCGCACGCCGCCCCAGCAGCAGCCAAACCAACAAACGGTCGCGTGAGGTGTGGCGGTAAGGTTTGGTGACAATACACCGTGGCACAACCAGAGCAACGGGCACAAGAGGCGGGTGAACTGCGTTGTTGTCTTTTCGGCCGCGCAGAAGGGTGTTATCACACAGGTTGCTCTATTGCATCAAGCGAGAGTGGTTCATCTAATTACAACGGCAGCGGACGAGCACAGCGGGCAGCAATCGCCCGCGCCCACGGCCGAGGCGGCGTAGTGCGAACCACACACCGGGCACGCCGACACCCGGTCAGTGTGCTCCACAAGGCGCAGCGTCTGCAAGTCCTTCAGTTAGTGCGGTGCACCAGGGGACGGCTCGGGCGCACAGAGTGGAGAGGTACCTGACAGCAGAAAGGGTTGTTGATGGTGGGCATGGCGTTCGTCTCGCCCTGCTGTTTACAGAGGTGCAGCTTTTCGTTCAAGTTGGCGGCGTCTGGCGGGTTGCGACTCAGGACCAGCTACGACCGGGCGAGGAAGAAGGGAGAGGAGAAGTGAGTCACATGGTAACATGACCAAGACGTCGGAGGATGAAAAGGGGGCGGTTACCTGCAGCAGGCTGCTGGCTACGCCGTAGTTGTGAGCGTCGACGCTCTTGGAGATCGCCATGCGCACGGCGATGGCGGCATGTTGTGGCGTGAGGCGGAGTGTGGCCAGGTGCTTGGCCAGCACGGCCACCCGCTGTTTGATCACCGTCGCCTCTTCTGCACGACGGACGGCAAGTGAGTGTGCAGTGTGTGAGCAAGTGCGTCATGGCCGATCATCGGAGAACAGGCGGCGCACCTGGAGTTTGCTGTGGGTATTTGCTGAAGGTGTCGATCTCCATGAGGAGCAGAATGGCCAGCTTGTAGTCAATACAGATCTTGAGCGGCTTAAGCACCGCATTGACGTCCGGCACCGATCCTGTGCAAAAAGAACTCCGACGCGTGAGGCCACCCGCAGGGAGCAGAGGGGGAGGGAGAGCCTACGCAGCAGGCCGAGCGCGCTCTCGGCGTCGAGGAAGGCTTCGCGGAACTGTCCGCTCTGCATGCGCGTCCCGCAGGTGAGCATCGTGTTCGACGCTTGCCTGTTGTGTGGCGCACAAGCGGGTTATTCTCATGTCCGCAGCACTCCAGAGCTGACTGGGAAGGGGAGAAAAAGCAACAGCTAGAGACCGCACGAACCTGATGACCGAATCTGCTTGAGCTGCGGACATGGCGGGTGCGGCCGAGGCTGCGGATAGGGACGTGGGCTGTTGCGGTGGGATGCCAGAAGGCGTGGGTGCAGGTGTGGGCGCGGTGGCGGCCGCCGGCGGGTCGTTGCGCCCGACTTCGAAGAGCACGTCCTTCTGCGTCGCTTCGCTGTTGCGTGGCGGGTCGGCGCGCTCCTTACGCTCAATAGCCACCGCGCCCCGGCTGTCGCCCAGGTCGTCCCGCTTGAGCTTGGAACTGGTGCCGCTGGGACCCGTCTTTCGTTGTACCAGTCGCGCAGCCCGGGCCGTCACGGGCGTCGTAGATTCGCCCTTGTTCTCGGGTCCAGTATGCCGGAACACCAGACCTCCGCCGCCGCCACCGCCGCTAGCGGGAGCACCCGCTTCCTTTCTCTCTTGGACGGGCGTGCCGCCCCTTCGTCGCGTTTGCTTGCTACCCGACGCCGCTGGTGGCGGCGACGACAACTTAAAGACAGCTGGAGCTGCGCAGTTGCACGATCACCGACATAGGTGAGCAATCCAAGTGTGATGTGAACGAGGGATCGGAGTCTGTACTCGGGTCGGCGTCTGACGCGACCTCGTCCTTGGATTTGATGGAGAATTTGAGCTTGGAACTGTTCGTCGAGGAAACTCGAGTCAGTGGTGGATGCGAAAACAAGAGCGAAGGGGAAGAGCAAGGTACGCAGGGCTGGTGGGCTGTTCATCCTCGCCCCAATCGTCGTCATCTCCTTCGGCGGTCCAGTCCGGCGCTAGAGCACAAGAGGGAGCCATGTCAGGCACACGCCATAATATTGGGAGGAGAGCGGGGCAAGGTACTCGCGGGGGCGGCAGGTTGGGCGAACGGGTTCGAGGGGTCGAGGAAGGGGTTGACGGGTTGAGGGGCGCGACCGCTCCCGGCAAACGGCTGATGGGCGCCCTCGGATGACTGATCGAAGGGGCTGCCCGTGGCC
>CACVKS010001513.1:0-10044 GCA_902749335.1 Acanthamoeba triangularis
GTCCGGGCCGCCCCCTCTTCCCCTACCTCTATCATTTCCTGGCCCTCCCTCGAATTGTCGTTCGCCTCCATTCCGGTCGCCTCGCCCATCGCCTCTGTCCCTGCTGGAGTGCGATGGCGGGGCACGGTCCTCACTCTCCCTGGAGGGTCGGTGCTCTTCATCTCTTCGCCCCCGATCTCGCTCTCTGTCCATTTCGCGTTCGCTTCGATCTCCTCGCTCCCCACCCCTGGATCTGCCCTTCTCATCCTCGAGCCTGCCCCGATTGTGGCGCTCCCTGTCCCTGCTGTCGTAATCGTCCCATCTACTCATTGTGTAGTCGCGATGTGAAACAAAAGTAAAGAAACTCTCAGCCTACGTCTGTGAAATAGCGGAGAAAAAGCAATATGACCCCAGAACAAGCAGTGAACACGAAGAGGGGCAAAGGCTTCCAGACGGGCGTAGATGTGTGAGATTTATATTTTTGGACAGACACGGTAGAGCGGGCGAAATAAATTAAATCGTTTTTTCTGAAAGACGATCGATTTAGTCCACCTTCCTCCTGAAGGAGCAACCCTCAGTAAGACGGCAACGGCCACCAGTGGGCTGGCACAGCACGGTCGAGCAGCCGGAGCACAGCACGACGGTCTGGGCCTGTGGGAGTGGTGCGGATGAGGCGCTGCTCGACATGCGAGAAGATAGGTAAAGAAAAGGAGCAAAGGGAAGCATGGACGTACGTGGGAGAACACGGTGGTGATGTTGAAGCAGCCGGGGCACTTGACATCCATGAAGTAGCTGTTGGGGCTCTGGACCAAGCGCTTGAGCTTGTGCTTGCGGGCCTCAGCCTTGGGGTTGGGGTGAAGGAGATCCTCGCTCTGTACATCAATACAAAGGCCCCATTAGTTCAGCGTTGAGCCCGGAAGCACGATGTGCGCCTCAAAATGAGAGCTCCATCTTCCCGCTTAGCGGGATGACATCTCTTAACTCAGCTCCCCTCGATGCACACAGCCAGTTGCAGTCCAAATCAAACGCCAAAATCCATAAATCGCGGGCGAGAACCGTACCATGGTGCTGTCGTGGATGGAGGCTGGGGGAAGGAGAAGGAGAAAGAAGGCAAAGAAAGCTGTCGACCATTTTTGTCAACCTGCCGTCGGCAGTAATAAGCAGGCACCGAGGAAAGATATTGCATTTCTTCGCATTTTCTTTTTTGTCCACGGTTGGCCACAACGCTTCGAGTAGATTGTTACACTCAACCACACGATCGCCGGGCAGAGTGGTTGATGATGGTTCTGGGCAACTAGCACTTGGAGATGTCGCGGCCGAACAGCAACTCCTTCATCCAGTCCATGGCCACCATGAACTTGTTGCGCCAGCTCACCTGAGTGTTTGCCATCGAATAGGTGTCGCTCCGTCAAAAGACCATCCACTCACAAGGTTGTCCAAGCACGTGTACCTGCTTGGCGAGGTAAGCCGAGCGCCAGGCAAACCAAGTGGTGAACCCGCCAAAGCTGAACCCACCAGGGAGTTCCAGCACTGGCATACGAAGAGATGTTTATGATTCAGGTCCGAGAGACCGCATCACGGTGCATGGAGGAGTTGGTTGATACCTGATTCCCTTGCGCCGATGTATGCCAGTGAGCCCAGAGGCTTGTAGTGAAACTGCTCCACCTCTTGTCCGCGCGCCAAGGCGTTCAAGGCCCGGCCGAGGTACTTTCCCTCCTGCGACGCGACCTGCGCCGTGGCCTGGTCGTATTGCGGTTCGCGTGAGTGGCGAACACAAGGCTTTGCACACGCACGAGAGGCGTGTGCGGTACCGGCAGCTCAACCAGGTTCTTGTCGACCTCGGTGAGCAGGGCCTTAAACTCGTCTCTGTCGAGCACCTGGTTCTTGTCCAGGTCCACCGTTTCGAACAGTTCCTATGCTCAAGAGAAGGGCGCGTGAGGCCACTTTTCCATTACGGGCGGCACAGACGCGCCTATACCTTCATCTTGGCGGCGTAGATGAGCAGCTGCGGGTATTCGTCTTTGTTCTTGACCACCAGCGCGCTCAATTCGTCGAAGCTGACCACGCCATCCTACACCCACGCCCCACCTCACCGTGTAGCGTTGCTGTTACGAGTCACATGTCGCTGAGTGGGTAGTGGTGAATATAGCACCTTGTTTTCATCGGCCTGGTCGAAGAGATCAACGAACTTGGACAGAAGCCTCCTCTGTTCGACAGTGCCGCAATCGCCTTTCCAACGACACAGTAGCACGGCACACACGCATGCTCCCTTAGCAGGCGTCTCCAGAAGAACAAGAAAGGCGTGCGGCGCACGAGGTACCGATGGCGTAGACGTTGGTGGTGCCCAGTACGCGGAGGTGGCCGTCGGTCACGATCGCGCGACGGTTGGTCTGCTCCTTGATTGTGGCGCAGAACTTCTTGACCAGCGGACGAGGTCCGATTCCTTCGATCGAAGAACGTCGGAGGAATGCAGGCGTCAGGCTCCCCGAAGGATCGCGCACACGCAGCCCAGAATCAACCCAAGCACCACGGAAAACAGCTGGCCACGCGACGTACCAGTAGCCCAGACGCACATGCCATAGGGAAGCGTTTCGGTCTTGTTGGTCTGCTTGTCGTTGTACGATAGGGTCTTTTCGTCCACGGAGAGGACCCTGCAGTAGTGATAAGTGGGAGAAACTCGGTCTTATGAGAGGCGCACCGACGCCAATCGATTGATCGATCAATCGAGGTAAGCAGCAGACGCACCGGCAAAGCGGCTTGACGTTGATGTCATCTCGACCGAACCTCTTCTCGGCATCTGAGGCCGCGGGTGTGAGTATTGGGATGAGCTGTTAAAAGTAGTGCCGCAGAGAGAGAGAGAGAGAGAGGCTTACAGTCAGAGATCTTGGCATCGTAGGTGTTGAGGATATGAGCCGCGCTCTGTATGATAGTGATGCGGACGTGCTGAGTCAGCGACCTCGGGAACCACTTCTCCAAATCCTCCACCAGCAAATCTAGATGCAAGCAAGTAATGCCGGCACACAACTGTGAGCGTGAGGCAACCAACACAAACCGCTCCAGCAAAACTGTTACAGCAGTACCGTGTAGCTCAGCCGCGAACTCCACTCCGGTGGGTCCTCCGCCGACCACGACGAAGTGCAGGAGACGCTTGATTTCTTCCTGTACGTGCGATTTGCACGAGTTCGAGTTTAATTTTCGGCGTGTGTCCCTCTGGGCTCTACCATTCGGTTGTACCTCCGGCTGGCCAGGCAGGCCGGCGACCTCAAAGTTCTGCGTAATCTGCTGCCTGATCCGGCGGGCGTCTGTTTACGGCGAACAGACAAGCAAACGGAGTGGTAAGCGCGAATCACAACGCCAATGACCAGTTCGTTGCTGGGGAAGGACGGCTCAGGTGCCACGCACCATTCAGCTCCTTGAGGAAGTGGCAGTACTTCTCCACGCCGGGCGTGCCGAAGGTGGTGTTGTCGCAGCCCACCGCCACGATCAGCTGATCGTACTCGAGATCGAACGACCGGACCGCGCCATCACCACTCACGTCTGCGTTTCGAAAGACAACATGCGTGAGTCAGACAGTGCGCACGGGGCCACTGTGGGTGAGGCAGGGCGCGGGTAGTGGTGGAATGTGGCATTACCGTTGCAGGTGATGCTGTTGCTCTGGTGGTTGATGGCCGTGCATTCGGCATTGAGGAACTGCACGTCCGAGGCGCCGGCCCTCTTAAAGGTGCGCCGTATCGACTCAACGACACTAGTACGCACAGAAGAGGACAGGCGCCCAATTCAACACAGGAACAATATCGTGTGCTTGCGGGGTGTGTGTGTGGTAAGGGACGCGCCCACGTATGAGCAGAGTTACAGCAGTACCTCCTCGAGTCAAGCGTGCCAACGGTGACGGAGGGAAGGAGCGGGGTGAACAGGAAGTAGTTTCGTGGCGACACTACCACCACCTAGGTAGCGCGGACCACGCGCACATTAGCCTTGGGCGACGCGGAGCATAGCACAGCATAGCATAACATAGAAGAAGACGGTGCCTCGTAGGCTTCGTTGTCGAGCTCCCGCAGCACACCGACGGCCGCCCAGCCCGATCCGAGGATGACGACCCTCTTCTTGGTGCGCACGGGTTTGTCGGTGCCTCCCTGTTTTTCGCGCTGGACCGCCCTATCGACCGGCGGGTCTGCGCAGAGGCCGAGTTGCTCAGACCAGTGGCAGCTAAGCGCAAAAATAACACATGTAGAGAGGGGTAGTACTCTGCGAGACGATGGAGGGCGGGGCCTCGGCGTTGGGAGTGGTCTTTTCTTCGGCACGCACGGCACTCACTACACATATTCGGTCGATCAGCGTGTGGCTCACCACGCCACATACTCGCCGCATTGTGCAGTTGTGGCGGGGCGAGGATACCAAAGGGAGTACGGGAGAGGAGGGAGTCGTTTTCGTCGTCTTGCAGGCCCTCAAGCGCGACAGCGCCGCCCGCAACGAGCGCGCCAGTCGCTACCACCACCCCAGCCACCGTTCCCACCGTACGCCAGCCCCTTCCGCCTGGACACCAGTCAGCCAGTCAGGCCAGACTGGCCAAGGAAACTCAACCGAGCACGGCCACTCACCATTGGGGGGGGGGGACTTGAACCTGCACTGCTGGTGGCAATAGCTCTACGCTGCTGCACCCAACCGCCCCCGCCACAGAAGAGCCTGCTGCCCGCGGTAGTAGCACGACCGCCAGCACAACCAGGCGCGACGAGGCTTCTTGTACAGGCTGCCCTCATTTTCTTCTTCGCCAGCAACACACCCACTCGAGTCTGGTTCTTGGTCTTGGTAGACCCAGCTTCAGTGACCGGTCGTCCAGCTGCCAGGCGCGGGGATTGGCTGCGCCATTTCCTTTTGATTTTCCCTTGATGGGGAGACCAAGGAAAAGCGAAGAACGAAGAGGGATGAAGGGAATCAATTGGATGAAGGAAATGGCATTTGATTTACTGCAAGGACAACTTGATGCCCTACAATACGGTGTCTCTTTGGCTTAACGTTCTGACCACAATGTGGTCCAGCAGCTAGGAAGAGGATGTGGAAGGTGTAGCGCCTGCGGAATCGGCGGCCGTCGCGGCAACGGCTGAGTAGATGGCGTCGCCAGCCACCCCAACAAGCGCCTCAGACTCGTTGTATTTCTTGGATTCCTTCTTCGCGGCAGTAGTAGCCGACTGGCCGGCAAGCGCACCTGCCAGCCCCACGATGCATCGTCGTTTAGAATCGAGCCACGACAAGATTAACAAGGAACAACAGGCCATCGGCGTCCATACCCTCAGGCTTGGGCAAGGGACTGGACATCTTCGTTCTTGTGTTGTGCGTTGCTGTAAACAAGGGGTCTGGTGGAGCCGCCCCTTTCGTCACCCAAAATTCATTTCACAGAGCCTCGGCTCGTGTTGTGGTGTGAGTCGACATTGAAGCACCACGTCCAAAGAATAAGAACGTAGGTATGCATTGTTGTTGGGTCGTTGTTGAAGAGTGGTGGTGGTCGAAGCTTTAGCCCATGAAAATGTCCTTGGCCACGGAGAAGGCCTTGGCGATCGTCTGCTCGGAGATGGGTCCGCCGCTGCTGCCGCTGGCCTCCGCCGCTGTGTCTCGCATCGCCACCCGGTCGGCGATGGCTTTGGGGTCGCTCTCCAGCACGATCCTTAATGATATATGAGCCCCACGGACACGTTAGCACCACTAGCCTAACAACACAGCATTGCAGCCTAGACGACGCACCCGCCGTCAACCAGCTCATCGACAACCAGGTAGAGGTAGTCCAGGTTCTCGGCGAGCGTCCGCCTGTCGACTTGGTTCCACGTGGACTCGTCCGCCCTGCTTGGTCGAGAACGAAACCGAACCGAGAGTGAGTTTATTCGCGGGAGAGGAAGGCGCCTCCGAGTCGTACCTCAAGAGGAAGCTGATGGCCTCGGTGAGGGTGGAGAGTACGCTCTCCAGGAGCAGCTCGTTCTCGGACGAGTCACCAACCACGTAGAAGGCCACGTCGCCCGAGTTCTTGTAGACGATCACGTTGTTATCCAGCGCGATGATTTGTGCTGGTCATGGTGATGATGGGACGGTGGCGACCACACAAGCGACAGCAGCATGAGCAGTAGTATGTCAATCGCTGCACTCGTTTCGCGATCGCTCGTCGCCAGCCGGCTGATGGTGCGGAGGAGGTGGTGCATACCATGGGGCTGCGCCTTCTTGTGGAGCTGCTTTTCGAAGGCCAGCTGCTTGTCGAGGGGACCCCAATCGTCGGTGAAGTACCGCGCACACAGCCGCCCGCCCTCTTGGTCAAGCACCAAGATCGCCTTCACGCAGTAGAGAGCCTTGGCGCCAAGAGCGCAAGCAAGAGGAGAAGAAAGATAGATTAAAATACGTGCAGATGAATGATGGCAGTGCCAAAAAACGAAGTTGATGAAAAGCGAAGGCAAAGAACGAAGAGAGATGGTAAAGATCGGAACACATGTTGTTGTGGGATCCACCCATGATCCACCCAGTCCAACCTTCCCGCATTAGTGTGCTTGAGGAGAAGGAGGAGGGAGGGAGGGAGGAACAAACTGAATCAAAAAGAAAAACCTTATCAATTTGATCAATCAGCTTAGTTGCTCAATTGATGGAGGCAGATCGGGCCATCAGGCATTGAGAGAACTATAAACAAGTGTGGCCTTACCATAGTGAGGTTGATCTACTCTCGTCGTGCTTCTGCCGTGCGGATTTAATCTCGAACCTTGCCACGTCCGCAAAATTGAGAACAAAAAAAAGAAAAAAGAGAGGAAAAACGAAAAGGTGTTGTGGCGAGAACATCAAATATCGCGTTGTCAGCTACCCGTGTGTACACCTCGTTTTCGTATTGTTCGTCTTCTGGGAAGACAAGCCTAGTGTCTGATGGTGACGGTTGGGCTAAGCGCTTAGTTGGTCTTCTTCTTCTGGACGGAGTGGGCGCCAGTGTTGTAGATGACACCCTTGTACTGGCCAGTGAGCTTCTTGGCCAGCAGGATGAAGAGCTCGAAGGTGATCACGATCACGAACTCGGGCTTCAGCAGGGCGGTCTTGGGCACACGACCGGTCATGATGTCGGCCCACCTAGTTGTGGCCCCACGAAGAACGTCACAGTGAGTTCACTCTTGCATCAAACATAGCGGAGGTGAATATTGTGTTGATATAAAGTGAAGCCTCAGAATGTTGTAGTTGTTGTTTTGATGTGAGCTCATTCAAACCGTCGTATTGCAGTTAAATTTGAGCATCATTGGCAGTGCAGGTGCAAAAAGAGAACAGAGAGAGAGAGAGAGAGAGGACATACCTGGCGAGGAACTTGTCGCCCTTCCGGCGGACGGCGGCGGTGGCGGCATCGATGAGGACGGGGAAACGGTAGAGGAACTGGCAGATGTTCATCGACCAGGTGAAGTCATTGCCGAAACGCTCCATCCAGCGCTCGTGGTAGATCTGCATGGCCTCGGCGGAGAAGTTGCCGGCGGCGATGGCCTCAAGCATGAACTCGGCGGCAATCTTGCCTCCCTCCATGGCGTGGTGAATGCCCTCACCGGTAAGGGGATCGATCATGCCAGCAGCGTCACCGACGATGAGAAGGTGGTCGCCCGACGAGGTGGGCACACCACCAAGACGGAGGGAACCAGCCTGATAAAGGAAAGAGGAGGAAACATCAGCATCAATAGCAGACGGAGGTGATGGGAAGAGAGGTCGACGTCGCCACGCACCCTCATCCTCTCAATCTTGAACTTGTTGCCGAGGGCCTTGCTCACGTTGGGGTCCTCCTTGATCAGATACTCGTGCCAGTAGGCCAGATCGTCGTTGGTCACAAGCGGGTTGCCGGGAATAAGGTAGCAGCAGTAGTTCAGCTCGTCGTTGGGGTGCTTGAACAGCGCGGCGTAGCCGGGAAGAAGTCTACCAAAGTGCGGCAAAACCGCTGGGTCAGGGCGCGTTGTGATTGAAAGGACATGCTCTCTGGAATAAAACCGTACCCAGTGTTGTAGAAGACGACACCATCAGCCTTGAGGTTGTGAGTACCACCCTCAACGAAGGCCCTGCTGCAGGCACCGTTGGGGGCACCCTTGACAACGCCGAGCTGCATGGCTGTATGCGTAGCGGGGTGAGATGTTGTTTCAGCAACAGCAACAGCAACAACATAACAACAAGGCGGATTGAGAATCGACGGCTGGGTCACATACCGAGCTTGGAAGTGGCACCATCGGCGCACACGAGCGTGCGAGCCTGGTAGGTAGTCACCTGC
Source organism: Acanthamoeba triangularis (assembly GCA_902749335.1). Taxonomy (NCBI): domain Eukaryota; phylum Discosea; order Longamoebia; family Acanthamoebidae; genus Acanthamoeba; species Acanthamoeba triangularis. Next base: position 8,231 of record CACVKS010001513.1, read on the forward strand.
AAAATGGAAGAAAGTGGGTAAGCAACGAGCCTACGTCAGGTCCAGGGTAGGTAGGAATTGTTGAGTTGGCCGGGCACGTACGCCATCCTCAAGGATAACGGTCCACAGACCCTTCTCCTTGTCGAACTTAGCGTCGGCGACGGGGGAGTTCTCCTTCAGGTCGGCACCAACCTCCTGGCACCTGCGAGCGATCGCCTCATCGAGAAGCAACCTGGGTTGATGATTAACATACGCGTTAGAAATTAGATCTGAATTCGTAGATCGATCTTAGCACGACGAAGTCATAAAGCACCTCTTGATGGCAATGGCGGCGGGGATCTCACCGAGCTGCTCGTGCGAGCGACCGATGTACGAAATGCCTCCGGGGCTGACAAGACCGCCGGAATCGGCCTGCATGACTCGGCGATTAATTTAATTGTCATCTAGGATGAGGCGGTGCTGCGAAAGCTTCCACGTACCACTTTAGCCTTGTTCTCCTTGATGAGCTTCTCGTACAGGCCCATGTCCATGAGGATCTCGATGGCAGTCTTGCACACAGCATCACCGCAGTACTTGTCGCGAGGGAACTGCTTCTTCTCAAGAACGAGAGGCTGTTTCGGCCATCAACAACATAACGATCAAATCACAGCGTTGATGTCAGAGGCAAAACTGAGAAGAGCGGAACGCGGCAATAAGAACGAAGACGAAGCCGAAAAGGCACCTTGATTCCGCCCTTGGCGAGGTAGTAGGCCATGGTGGCACCGGAGGGACCAGCGCCTACGATAGCAACGTCATAGAACTCCTTCTCCTTGTTCTGATGATCATATTAATTGAAGGGGTTCATTTTTACGATTATCTCACGATCTCGCTACACAATGAAGTGGTACCTTGTCGTTGTACTTGCCCTTGGGGATGGAACGCTTGACGGGCTTCGATGAGAACAGCACGCTCTTGGCGACGAAGTAGAGCACGACGCCGGCGACGAGGGAGATGATCGGATGAGCGAACACGAAATCGAGCACCATTCTGAAATTAATCAAGCAGCGTAGCGGCGAGGTCGAGGTGCGGGTCTTCCTCTCGCGAGATCGAACGTTGCTTGCAGCGGCCGGGCGAAGGAGAGAGACAAAGAGCTAATAACCTCGGCACCGTCGCAAGTAATACGCCGGGGGTGGGGTGAGCCGACAGCCAGACAGCCAAAGCGCTGACGCCAGACAACCAAGACCTCCGACTTTGCCTGGTTCGCGCCAAAAAACTTGGTAGTAAACTTGGTACTGGGTAGTTTATGTTCTTGTTGGACGTTCGGTCCGCCGTATGCGCCAATCGTCCGCGTCCCTCGTGTGTGCCATTTTTAATTGCTGGCGCCTGCTCGTGACCCCCGCCCGGAGAAGAGCTCCCTTTAGCTCTCTTGCTTTGGTTTGCGTGGCCAGCATTTATGGATTTATTTTATTTTATTTTATTTATGACCCAACTGGCGACTGTGACAGTCCACCTAGACCCACGCGTTGCCCACGCCAAGGCCGACCTCCGGCTCTTGCGTGAGACCCATGATGTCGAGTACCGACTGCACCTTCTTGGCCGAGGAGGATGAGGACGAGGACGAAGCGGTAGTCTTGTCGACCGCTGCTTTGCCCTTGCCCTTCTTGTTGGTGGGCTGCTGACCACCGCTCTTCGGGGTGTCGGAGGCCTTGATGACCTCGAGCAGTCCGCTATTGCCGGTGACGAGCTGCACATGCTCTTCGAGCTTCCGCTCGATCTCGCCCTTCTCTTCCTCAACCGGTTCCATCTCCGGTTCCTGGTCCCTCTTCGGCGCGCTCTTCTTCTTGTCGGCTGTCGCC
>CACVKS010001514.1:0-11450 GCA_902749335.1 Acanthamoeba triangularis
CATATATCCAGCGCGTCACCAGGTGCGAACCGGAGGGGACGTTGGGAGGGAGGTGGAGGAAGAGCGGGCGCAGGGCGGGGAGCGGTGGAAGGAGGCCGCTCTCCCAAAGCTGGCGCCCGGTGGCTATCTTCAAACGGGAGTGGAGGGGCATCACGCCCTTCCGTAAGGCATTCGTGGCTCGCTGCATGTGCTCGACGCTTCCTCCTGGTTCAGTGTGGTGTGGGGCGGAGAGAGGGCTGCTGAGAGTACCCAGCGTTAGTGTCACAACTGGTATGTCCACCCCCCTATGCGTTGGCGAACATTTATCCACACAAAACCCGCAGGAATTGTCTGGAAATGTGGTGAACAGACACACGGACATGTCCACTCTTTCCATTCTGGGCAGAACCACCCTTATATCGCCCACCACGATGGTTTGGTCGGGCATTGAACACAGAATAATCTATTGTCACTTGCGGGCGCTGCAGCAACTGGCACCAACTGGCCTGCATCCAAAGCCGATAAAAGCACCAGGCCAAACCGGTGCATCATCCAGCTTGATGACTGTGTTTGCACCATCATGTCCATGGGACCCGCATAATGCCGCACAAGCACGTTGTTGCACCAATAGCCATGTGCTTGGTTAAGTTTAAAAACACACCTGCAATGATGTTGCAATCACCATCAATCACTAAGACATACAATCCACTCAATTACCAACATGAAGACCTGGATCATCACTCTGGCACTCCTTGGCATGCTCTTCCTGGCCACTGTCTCCTGCACCGAACAAACTTTTGAGGAGGAGGAGGAGCAAGTCATGGTGTGCATCCACAACCTTGTTGACTTGGTGGACCACAAGACCTGACTTTGTGTGGTTGGCTGTTGGACTGATCAGGGAAAGAGAGCTCCCAACAAGTGCAACCCTGGCCACCAGTGTGGCAAGGGCAAGATCTGCTGCCAATGTGGAAACAATGGTGTGAGTGAATTCCACTGCCTGAACTTCGGCCAGTGTGGCAAGCAATGCCTGTAACAGGGTCGACACAACAGCGCCCTTGGGTGAGGTCTCCAAGTGCTTGGGCGGGCGAAGTGTATCCAGCCCCTCCCTTGCCCCGGGCAGCATAAATGAATTAAATATATATTTTTCAAATTGAAAATATTCCTCGATTGCGAGATCCACAAGGCACACAAACCAAAATTGCGTTATCCTCTCAACATGAGCCAGCAGGGCGAGTGGACCTGTCCTGCCCCAGCCCATTGCGCCCATCTTCAGAGACTGGACCGTGAATGTGGCGGCAGCCCAGCACAGCCCCAAGTCCTGCCACTCCGCAGCCTCCTACACCAATGCGCCCTCTCCCTCGCCCAGCTGCTCGCCACAACACCCCATGCTTCTGCCGTACCCCAACCACTTCTCTTTCAGTAATTTATGAATTCTTCATCAAATAATTAATCAAGAATATATAGTATATATAATATATTACTCAGTTGGAAAAAAGCGGCTCGTGGGCAGCTTCTTCGAGTGCCGGGTGTGTCGGCAGTGGGACAACGGCCCGCCAGCTGACGACCGTGACGGCTGGTGCAGCGGCTGTGCTTTCCGTATGTAGGCTCCYGCATTCCTCCCGGCATCTTGTTGATCGGTGTCATTGCTACTAGGCCTGCTGCAATGCCACAAGGACGGCTGCACGCTCACGCACAACCTCTGGCTCTGTCTGCGCTGCGGACACGTGGGCTGCGGCCGCCAATCGCTGTTCGAAACGGGTGTGTGAAATGTCAAGCTTTTAGTATTGTTGGTCAGTTTCTGCGCCGATGAGCCGTTCTTATGCTTACCGCCAACCAATCGGCGCGCAGGCGGCGCCGGCCATGCTCTCGACCACTTTCAGAGGCTCGGGGGAGACCACAGCGTTTCCTGCAAGGGTACCTCCCCTACTCCCCAGACACACACCTGGTGGTGGTCGCCAACTACAACACATGTCGTAGTGGGCACGCTCGACGGGAAGGACCCCGCGAAGACAGATATGCACTGTTATCGGTGTTCCGACGCCGTGAGTGGCGGGCTGCTGGTGCGGCACCTGCGATGTCTGGGCTTCCACTTCGACGCCTTTCGCAAGACGGAGCCGGTATACCTTTCGATCTTTGCCTCGTGCTGCCAGCTCCCTACTGAACTCTTCACTTTCTTGCATTTCTTTCCTTGGACAGAACCTGGAAGAGTTGGAGATCGAGGACAATGTGACGCTACTAGCGTGGGAAGACCACCTGTGGTGATCACAAAAAGAATGTTTGTTGAGCCGAGAAGAGAAACCGATTATTGGGTGGTGCATTTTCGGCCGAAGTTTTTAGTCCTCTGATTCATCGGAGGAGGAGGAGGAGGAATTGTCGCGCTGAAAGCTCCTCTCCCTGAGCCGCCTGGCCTTGGCCCGCGCCTTCTTCAAACTTCGCTCGTCTTCACTGTCCGTCTCGTCTTCATCTTCGTCTTCGTTCTCCTTGACTTGCGTTTCGTTCTTTTTCCTCCGCTTCTCCTCTTCTTCTTGTGCCTCGGTCTCACTCTTCTCCTCCTTCTTCTTCGCTGCTGCGGCGGAATCGAGCCTGGCGCGCGGCGAAGCGGCCCTCTTCTCGCGGATGACCTCGGCCAGCTCCTCCGGCGTCAGGAACCGGCCCTTGGGCGAGCACGGCACCGTACCGCTGCTACCACTACCGCTGCCACTTCCACCGCTTGCCGTCATCAGGCCCGCCGTGGCCACCGCGACCGCCGTTTCCTTCGGCTTTGCCTCCTTGGCCTTGCTGTCGCTGCCACTGCTGCTCTCCGGTGGCGGCGGGTGGTCGACGCGATGCTCGGGCGGCGGCTGGGCGCGCGGCGACGGTTGAACGGCAGCGGCGGAGGCGGATGAAGCGGCCGATTCGCTCTTTTTCGCTTCGTACTTGTCCTCCCGCTTTCGTTCTTTCTTGTCCTCAGCGGACTTCTTCTCTTTCTCTTTCTCCTTTTCCTTTTCCTTCTCCCTTTCCTGTTGCTCGCGCTTGGCCGCACCAAAGCGCAGCGTGAGCCGCTCCTCCTTGCTGCTGCCGTTGGTCGAGATCGAAGAAGACGACGCCGACACTGACGCCGGCGACGACGAAGGCGACGCAGGCGTGTAGGTGGAAGACGGTCGAGGCGACCTGGACCGGGGCGAGTCGCTCACGTTCTTGGCAACCGTCGCGCTCGCAGCGGCCGCCGCCGCCGGCGCGTTCTTCTTGTGCGCGCCGCTCCCTGCTCTGTTCTTGTTCCCCACCGCCGGTGTCTGCTTCTCCGCGTCGACAGAAACTCTGTCGTCGGCGCTGCCGGCGGGGAGGGCGCAGGTGCGGCCCTTGCCCAGGGTGATCTGGGCGCTGAGCTCCCACTCCTCGGGCGCCTCCTCGGGGTGCTCGGGCATGGGCGGCCCGCGGACCACCGAGTCGTTCGACATGATCCGCCGCACGGTTGTCGGCGAACACCGCCCGGCCGCGACCACGGCCGGCAGCGACGACGACACCGACGACCCCGACGGGGCCGACCCCGGCGACGGCGTTGTCGACACCTCATCGTCGACTACGCCAGATGTCGACAGTTTGCTCGGCGCCGCGGTCTTTCGCTTCTCCTTCTTTCCGCTTCCGCGGCTGCCCGGCTCGCCTGCCTTTTCGCGGGCGATGGCGGCGGCGGCGGCGGCGGCCTCGGTTCGGTCGCCGGTGTCGACAGCGCTGCCCTGTTTGTTGTCGACCGAGCGCGTACGGCGGTGGAGCGTGTTGCCCTTCTTCTTGATCTCGCCCAGCATCTCCTTGAGCGTCGTCGACTTGCGCTTCTCCTTCTTCCGCGTCTTACTGCTGTCGACACCGCTATGATGGTGATGATGGTGGTGGTGCTCATTCGTGTCGACGATCACCGAGCCGTCCCTCGACAGCGGCCGCTCCCACTCCTCGCCCTGGTTGTCGTCCACGTCGGATGACGTCGACAACAACGCCGTGTCGTCATCGCTCGCATGGCTCGCATCGTTGTTGACGGTCGTGGTCGCGGTCGAGCCGCTGCTGGTGGAGTGCTGGCGCAGGTGCTGCTGGCGCCGCGCCGCGTGCTTGGCCTTGTTGACGACCATGTGCGTGACGTGCTCGCCCGACGCGTCGTCGCGCTTGCGCTGGGCGTCGGCCAGGAGGCGCAGGCGCTCGACCTCCTCCTCGGCGCGCATGTAGTGGAACGAGACCCGCAGCTCGCCGGTCTTCGATCGGCCGTACTCGGGGTCCATCAGCGAACACCACCGCGGCTTGCCCTCGAGACTTCGGATCTCGGTGCCCTCGCCCTCCTCGTCCTCCTCGCCCTGTCGAAGCGGCTGCGCGTCTGCATTCCCTGCGCATTCCACACAATATATGCATACATTCCAACCAACCGACGTGAGCATTCCGTAACAAAATATGTTAATAAAAAAGATATGTCGCACCGCGGTCAGGTCGGGGCGTGATGACGTCAGCAATGTTGAGGGCCATGCGACCCAGCATCTCGGTCTTGATGAGGTTGTTGGCGTCCCAGCACTCGATCTCGACCTGCCCCTGCAGATCGTTCACCTCACTACACGATCGCATACATATATACACATGCACCGCATGTGAGCGAATTGCAGCACAACAACAATTGATGGTTGCAGCAACCACGCAGTGCTACCATCCATCCATGACATGAGCCCATGAATGGAAAAACGAGAACACGAATAGTTGTAACGTACAAGACGAAGGTGGCGTTGCTCCAGGACGGGTGGAAGGTCTTGGTCTTCTTCTTGCTCTTGTAGCTCTGCTTGCCCACCGTCACCACGCAGTAGGGATTCGGCGCTTCGTCGTCTGAGTGATTGGTTGGTTGGTTGGTTGCGATGCGATGCAATAATCGGCCGAACGGTGTGGATGAATGGCCCGCCATTCACACGTCCAACAACAACGACAACGACAACAAAAATATTGACAAGCAAACACATTTGCGATCAATCCAGCAGCGGAGAGATAATCATATCAGGTGGGACCTGGGCCGTACGGGTGGTGGGTGTGAGATGGCGGCCCTCCAAAACGCACACCTTGAGCATGCTCGTTTTCGCGCTGTTGCGTTTTGTTTTGGTTGCACCGGTGAAACAACGAACGAGATGGATTCCCACGCGGAGTGAAGCCAAGATCGCGGTGGTATTGTGTTGTGTGTGGGGGGGAGAGGCAGCGTACAACGCGCGGTCCTTCTCGGGCGCCGCGCTCTTGTCCCGACGCGGCCGGTCCGGGGTGTCGCCTTGCTGTGGCGCGCAGGAACGGTTAGAGCTATCAATTCCTGGAATGCATGAAAGTGGCGCGAAACCTTTTTGTTGGTGAGGAGCTCGCGGAGGTCGCTGAAGGTGTCCTTGCCCTGCTTGATGTAGTGGTCGACCTTCTTCTCCTGCCGCTGCTGGATCTGCAGGAACTCCTTCTTGATGTCGATCTCCCTCTTCTTCAGGTCCACGTAGCTGTTCATCTTCTTCACCTTGGCCAGCGCCTTCTGCAGCTGTTCGTAGTCGGAATGCTCCGGAAACGTGTTTTTGATCAACTCCTATTGTTTTAAGGGGTTGTTGCGTCGTGGCATTGCATTATTATTGCAAATTTAGTTGTTGCACAACACTGTTAGTTGTGAATAGGAATTAGAAGAAGAAGAACGACGTACGGTGAGGAGGATTTCGTAGCGGGGCAATCGCTGGACGGGCATGATGAGGTAGGCCTTGAGGTCGAGTCCGCCCTTGGTCATTTTCTCCTAAATTAATGAATATAAATTATAATAAATTATAACCAAGAACCCAATCAGCGGTGGCGCGTAAAGTGTAAAGACGGTTATGGAGGATGGAGGGTGAAGGTGAAGGCGGTGCGCACTTCCAGGAAGGCGCTGAGGGGCGACTTCTTCTTGTTGGAGTGATCGAGCAGCACGGAGGTGATGTGATCGAACACGGCTATGTAGTTGGCGTAGGCCTTCTTCATCAGCGGAATCTGCACACACACGCGCCATCCGTCAACATATTATACAACATCAGTGTTGTTCGAGAGTGGTATATGTGTGATCGAACGTACATGCTCGAGGAACACCTCGGCGAACGAGTGTTGGGTTGGCCTGCCGCGGTGCAGAGAGATGGTTCGGAGTTAAAACCACACAATAACAACCAATTGATGAATGTAGAAGAGGAAGAAAACTTTAAAGCTTTTGTATGGGTGCGGGAGGGACGTACCACTGGGCATACTTCTTCTGCATGGCGACGTGGAACTGTTTGTTGACACTCAGCACCTGCCCGATGATGAACGAGACGCCCATGTGCTCGTCGTCCTTCAGCACGCCGCCCTCTACGATGGGCACCAGAAATTCCTGCGGGATGCGTTCGCGTGCGGTGGTGGCGTGTGCGTGTGCGTGTGCGGTTGGTTGTAGTGAGTGGGCTGCTGCGCGCAGCGAGGGAGGCCCTCGTGAGTGCGTGAGTTGGCACCATGAGGAGGACTTGGAGGGAGCGGATGTAGCTCTGCTCGGAGATCACCATCTCCTTCAACGCCGACGCTCGACGCCTCATCTTCACGATGGCTTCGTCGTCGCAGCTCTTCATGCGGCTCACTGTACCCGCACGCAGGCGCAGGTGGACGTCAACAGCGGCGTCAGTCGAACAACAGAAGAAGAAGGGAGAGGAAGAAAGAGGAGAGAGCGTGTACTGTTCTTGAGCCACTGTCGCCGACGAAGCCAGGCGCGCACGATGGCCTGCATTCGCAGCACGGCCTGGTCGTCCAGCGCCTGCAGCGCGTGATAGCGCTCGACGCTCATCCTGAACACGCGCGCCTGCCATTGGCCAGGCCCCAAATAAAGAAATAAAGTAATAAAGTAAAAGATAAAAGATAAATAAAAAATAAAAATCAGTAAAAAAAGAGTTTGTTGCGGTCACGCAACAACGAACGAAGAAAGCGAAAGCGAAAGCGAAAAGAAGAAGGGTTTGCCTGTTGTTGGTCGAGCCACTGGGCGCGTTGGTCGAGGCTGGCCTCGCGTTCGGCAATCGCTCGCTCCCGCGCGTCCAGCCGCGCGGCCCACCCCTTTAGTTCCGCCACAGTCCACTGCCTCCCATCTTCTTCCTTGGCCTTGCTGGTGGTGTTACGTGGCGACGGTGAACGTAGCGCCACGGCGGGGACGACATGGTGGGGGGAGGTAGCTTCATCCTCCTCGGGCAGAACCAGGCTAAGTCCACCTCCACCTTTCCCTCCTTTGGCCTCCATCTTCCTCTCTGCTGTGGGAGAGGGCTGAGACCACTTCTGCCATTGGAGCACCGGTAGGGTCACGTTGAGGCTACCCGCCCAAGAAATTCGCCCCATGTCGCTCCACCCAGTTCGCACCAGAACTTGGGCTCCAACCCAGTTAGTCATTGCAGGGCGAAATGTAGGAAAAAGGGCGGATGGGATTGGGCGAAAAGTAAGCAAGGAAGGAAAAAACCTTTTCTTCAATTTACGTAAAAAGAAAACGATTTCAAACAGAGGCTTCTTTCTTTGGTGATCTCATCGCGTGTAGAGACAATCGGGCCGAGCCGCGAGCTGTTCGTCGCAGATTCTCTCCATCTTGCTCCCAGCTAAGTGAGGAGGAATTGGGATCGAAATCGCACCATGGGCAATTTTCACGGCCATGCCATCCCTGGCACCTTGATGATAATCTTGGGCCTCTTCTACTTCCTGCGATCCTTGAAGGTATCCTACTGTCGTGGTCTTCGCACGCGTCAGTTCTGGATCAGCTTTGAGGCTCTCAGCTTCGCCTTCTATGGGTGCGTCTCCTCCTCTTCGTTGCAAATTGCTACATTGGAATTAAATCGGCAGGTCTCAATCGTGATGACTTGCCTTGGCCCTCGCTCACTTACCTCCTCCATTGCTGGTCGGTCATGAAGTGGGCTAGGGGCGATCGCCGAGTTTCTCGATGCTCTCATCCCTAATGCGAATTTCTCCGAGTCGCATCTGGACCACATCCACGTGACGTCCGCCCTGTGCGTGGTGGGCATCATCGAGCTGCTGCATCTCTACAAAGTCCTCGACAGTACGTACCTCCCCATGCAGGGTTGTCTGCTCTCTTTCCTTGCTTTCACCTGTTGCAAAGGAACCGCCGTATTGACCTCCAAACTCTCTGCCCTCCAGACCCTGCCTGGGGCTTGGTGATGCCCGGTGGCCTCGTCTTCGTGGCCACCCTCTTCACGGGTATGTAGGCCTCTTCACATTCTAGCCGGCCCAGCGTGTTGGCAGTGCACTACAATTTTGTGCGTGCGTCTCATGGGACTCTCTCTCTCTCTTCTGCAGCTCATCCCCAGGCGTACGACCTGGAGTCTTTCGCGCACGCGTTCACTGCCTTCCTGTTCTGGGTCACCGCTATCAGTCGCGCCCTTGAAGTCTTCGCAGGTACAGAGAAGAAAGCCTAATTACGATTCGAATACGTATCGCGTTGCGCTCTGGCCTATGACTGCAGGGCGCCCAGTGGCGTAACGTCAACGTCCGACTCACCATCTGACACTGCCCAACGCCACTACACTAGGGATGTACCTCAACCAGACCTACTTGCGCCGGCTGCAAATGCGCAATGCGACGTCGCGACGGAAGGGTGGCAAGCAGTTCAGCAGGAACTACTACCTGATGGACATCCCGCGCGTGCTCTGCTGCTGCTTCTCGCCTCGCGTGCGCGACGCCAAGGAGGAAGAGGAGGAGGTGCAGCTGGGCCTCAACCCCGGCTACTTCAACCCGATCATCTACACCACGCCCTTCCCGCTCCTCACCGCCGCGTCCATGTTTTTCAATGGCGTCTGGTGGTGGGAGATGGCCGTCGCCTTCTTCTCCAACGAGGGCAGGGACATCCCCGAGGTACACCCTGATCATCATCATCATCATCCCCTCTCAACACCTCGAGCTGGCGCTGACTGGTTGAATTGTTTGGCACACCAGAGCGAAAAGATGAACCCGATGGCGACCCACTACGCCTACTCGCACCAGATCTTCCCACACTTCGTGTGGGTGGCGTTCTTCCTGGTCTTTGTCACGATCGCCGCCAAGTTCATCGACCGCCGGTACTTCCTGAACGACAACCAGCACTACGAGTTTAGCGAGGAGAGCGACGAGGTCGAGCTGGCGCGCCTGGGCTCGCACCACAGCCTCAACTCACTTGGCGGCAACCACGACGAGGACGAGGACGATGCCCGAGTCTAGAACAAGAACCATGCACATAGGATGCCAGTACCTTACTTTTCTCTTTTTTTCTTTTTCTTTTGTTAGGAATGCATGGAATGCGCCGACTACCGACCCTGTCAGCCGTCGGAATTTGCATCAATTTCCTTCAGTTTTACTGCGCTTGCGAATCGACACGGGGAAGCTCAAAAAGGCGCGAGATTGACTCAACAAGGCGACACGACGAAGCGAACGACACGCCGTGACACGTAGCCCTGGCGCACAGGGGCAAAGTAGGCCAGGCCGACCATTGTCAAAACTACCGACCCACCACGACACAGCCGCTCGCCCACCGCTACAGCACCATTCATCATGAATACCTGCGCTTCCTCTGCTACTTCTTCGGCGAGCAGCTCCCCGGCTCTCTCCCTCGAAGGCATCAAGGCGCTCTCCAAGCGGCACCAGCAGCGCAAGAACGGCCTCTTCCTCTCGACGGGCACCGGCCTCAACAAGAAGCCAGCCCTCCCACAGACGGCCAAGAGGTCGGCGGCCGGCTGCTGCCGCATGCTGTTCGGGCCGGTCGACCACGACGAGGTTCTGGGATGGCTCGCCGAGCGCCACAACGAGCGCCGACAGCAGCTCACCGCCAAATATGGCTTCGACATCACCCTCGCCGAAGAGGGCGTCCACCCGCTGCCACCCCTCCAGGCCGCCTCCACTTCAGCGTCGTCCTGCTGAGGCCCCGCACGACGCCTTTGTACAGAGAAAACGTAACCCGATCGAGAGGCGGCAAGACCAAAGAAAACAGGAGGAGAGTGTACAGCAACCCTGGCGATAGCCGCCGTAGAGGCGCCGTTTCGGTCAACAACAACCACCAACCAGGAGCAAGCTGCTGCTTGTGCGTACCTGGGAATTGTAACTCGTGTAACATAGCAGTGTACAAACACCTTTAAAAAAGAGAATAGTTTCTTTATCACCACTCCTTTCTCAAGATCATAGATAATAGATGAAGAGACTGTGCTGCACAGTCTCTTCAGCTACAAGCACAACAAGAACGTGGGCGTGTTATAACAAGTCCATTCATTCAATAAAAAGGCCTGGCGTTGAATGGTGGCTTGGTCGTTTTGTGGCTCAGGTGGGCCGTTCTGCGAAGGGTGGGTGGTCTTCGCTGGGCAGTTCGAGGGCCCCCACGCCGGAGATGGGGAAGCACACGAAGAAGGTCTCTCTCCGTTGGGGCGGCTCGCCGTGGTCCTCCTCGCCCCCCTTCTCCTTCGATGATCGTCGCGGGGCGTAGTATTCGGCTTCGACGGCGGCCTTCAGGGCGGCCACCCTATCGGCGCGCACGATGCCCACCACCACCCCGCCCATACCTGCCACGCGCCCACCAACCAACACGCAACGCTCAGCACTTCACGACCAACTATCATACCCAGAAACCACATGGCACGCAACACAATACAACGCGACGCGACATGACACACACGACACACGACACAAGCCCGCGCAAGGCTACGTACCCGCGCCTGTAAGGGATGCACCGAGGGCGCCGTGTTCGCACAGAATCCGTTGCAGTTCGTCCATCTCGGGCACGCTGCGCCGGCAACGACACGAGCTTGAGTCCATGTGCGCGACTATCAGGTTATTTGGGGGGGGGGGGTGCCTGACCTGGCGTTGAAGGCACCCGGCTGGGCGTAGAGCTGGGCCGACGGGTCGGCGGGGTCGGCCTCGAGCTTGTCCACCAGCCCCTGCAGGTAGGCGTCGCTGATCGGGTGCTCCTCCGCGTACTTGGGCGAATCGCCCATGTGCCCTGCGCCGCCCCGGAGCCGTCAATGCATGAGCCAATGACAAGGCCGAACGAATTAGATTGGATTGGGGGGGGATTAGCACCGATGGTCATGACGCGGCCCATGTCGTGCAGGGCCTGGTCGCGTTGCGACGGTGCGGGAGCAGAGGCGCACGCGTGCAGCAGCCGGAAGAACTCGCGCGCCCGCGCACACTCGGCGATGCCGAACAGCAGCGGACCTGCGCACCAACACCCCCAACGTCAGGCGCTCAACCATCTCTCTTGGTGTGCTCGGCGTGTGCCATGCTCGCGCGCGTGTGGGAGATTGGGTGGTTACCTCGGAGCTCGAGGTGTGAGGGCTTCATTTCAGGGCGCAGCTTGCACAAGTAGGTCTGCTCCGCCTTCTCCGCCACCTCCTGTGTGCGACGTGCAGCTCGGTTGGCAACGACCAAGCACGCGCGATGACTGGGAGGGGGCGTACGCGTAGCGAGGGGAATTGGGCGACGAGCTCGTGGGTGGTGATGCGGGCGGGGATCTGGAG
>CACVKS010001515.1:0-10039 GCA_902749335.1 Acanthamoeba triangularis
CGGGGCGTCATGTCTGACACTGAAATTGAGCATGCGACAAACGGCGCGGCCGAATTGAGCCTCGATGGAGACAAGCCGACCGAGGATTATGACGCGCAGCTGTCCGACAATGAAGCCAAGGACGAGCAGCATGAGGAGAACAACAACAAGGCCAAGGAAAACGGACAGCACGAAGAGGCCGAAGAGGAGGTGAAGGCGAAGGATGCTGAGGAAGAGGAAGAGTTCAAGATTCACAAGCCTGAGCCCTCTCAGCCCAAGCCCGCCCCCACTTCTACATCGTCCTCGCCTTCTACTTCGGGAACGCAGACCCCCACTCGCACGCCCACCAAGCCTGGTGCGCGCACGCCGACCTCGTCGGGCACCCGTACGCCCACGCGCACCCCCACGCGCACCCCTACCTCGTCGGGCACTCGCACGCCCACGCGCACCCCCACGAAGTACGTTCCGCATCCTTTGCGCATACAGCCCTGCTGTCATTACTCTTTAAATTTGGTCTTAATTTTTTAACATTCATTGAAAATTTGCCTTGTCATCTTGCATTGATTGGTTTAATGCTATGCAGATCACCTGCTGCCCCCAGCCCCAGCCGGGACTTCTCGCCCACTCTCTCGCCGCATGCGTCGAGCATTCAGCGGTCGGGCAACGTCTTCGATTCGCTCTACAACGATGCCCTCCAAAGGCGCGAGAAGTTGAAGCAGAAGCAGGAGCAGCGTACGCCCCTCTCTTCAGGCAATTCGGCAAGCTTCATTTGGTCTTGCGATTAATCTTCTTTGCCTGGGCTGTGCACCCATCTTCGCATGCAACCTGCGCAGTGGACGCTGAGCGCCAGAAGCAGTTCACCAGCCCCACTGTGTCCAAGTATGCCAACAAGACCCAGCGCAACCACAACGTCTTCGAGTCTCTCTACGGCGACGCTCTGCAGAGGAGGGAGAACAGGAAGAAGAAGCAGGAGGGAACCGAAGGCCAGTAAAGCCGCTTGTAGACGAAATACACTTGACGCGCGGGCGCTCGCGAGCCACAACCGCGACGGCCAGCGTTGTAAACGAGGAGGCGACTCAGCCGAAGTGGAACAGTGTCAAAGAGAGGAGCCGTCAGCAAGGAGGCTCATGGGAGAATCATCACCTCATGTTGTGCTTTAGTGTTGTAGTGCCGTCGGCGTATGAATGCACACCACCTTTTTTTGCAGGCGACTCCTTCCCTTGGCCGTCGCCCTTGCCGCCTGGCCCACCTTGCTCTGCTGACGTGGCGCTCACGATTACGCGTCACAAGAAGAAAAAAAACAAAAACAATAAAACAAAAACAAGAATAAAAAGGATCAAATTCCATTAACACGAGTAAGGCCACAGATTGATCGCAATGTTCTTCTGGTGGCTTGTTGTTGGCGTACTTGTGGCGTCTATCGCCCTGCTGACTCTGCTGCTGGCGCCGCTGCCCACCTTCCTTGTGTCGGGTGCGGTCCAACTGATTAACGCCATCCAGCGCCCCCTTTGGGTGGTTCTCAGCCTTGTTTCCTGGGTTCTTGTCGGTACTTCTCCTGCCCTCCCAGCCACACCAATTCTGCCAGAGCTATGGTGTAAATCAAATCATAGTTATAATAATAATTGTTTAATTCATCGCATTGCAAACAGATGCTGCGTTGGAGGTGCGAAAGCACAGCGGCGTCAGCGACAGCCACTATGCCGAGCGTGCCGGCCTCCCGATGATGACGCACAACATCAAGTGGCGTGCGGAGCGTAACTTCTATTTGGCCGGCTTCACGTGGACGCTGCTCCTCATCGTTCTGCGTTGCCACTACCTCGCTCGGTCCAAGCTGGAGCTCATCGCCGAAAACAGGCGTATGCGCGCCGAGAGGCAGAACCAGTAGAGCTCACCCGGTGAGACTCTACGCCGCCCGTGTCCGCCGTGGCTGCCTCCTACGTTCTTGTCTTGCTCTGTCTGTATGTTGCTACTTGCACCTTGGGTGACTTGTTGTGCATCAAGGTCTCTGAGTGGAAGCCAATAAACCATCAAGCCACAAAGCATTAAGGAGCAAAGGGCTTCCCATGCCAGGCAGCTGCTAGCCGGATTCGGTGTGCACTACCAAAGACGATGATCGTGAACACCATCAGCACAAGTACAGGAAGATGGCGCCAAATTTTTCGTCAAGAGAAGGGGAGAAGTTTGGGAGAGTTGGAATTTGACGCGGGTGCCGGCGTTTCTGTGTTATTTCTTTTTTCCTCTCCTGGCGGAAGAAGATAGCTCGCGAGCAGCCCACGCCCGAGCATCCATCGAAGAGCGAAGTCCTCCACCCTGCTCCTCATCCCAGCCGGCCCATAGCTGAACGCGTTCTCCTCCATTCTTGCTACTCGTAGCATCATAATCCGATTTTTTTTAATTTCCTGCATCGCTCCGGACGTCTGCTTCAATTTTCGAATCTTCATTCTTCCTCCGATTCATTCCACCCTTCACATCCAATGGACTTCCGCTTCGACCTCCTTCCTTCTTTGCGCATCCTAGACGCTCGATTTCCTGAAGAGATCGGTCGCCATCCCTACCTCTCCTCTCTGCAATTGCAGACCGAGGTATGCCCCTGAATTTTGTGTGATTTTTGTCGCTACTTGAATTTTTGAAATCTGACCTAGCCGCTAATCACTTGGGAATGCAGAGCCCTGCCATCACGTGCGAGGACAAGCATAAAATCTTGAACGCTGTGAGCCAGCTTCTGGTCTCTTCTCCGGTCCTGACGGCGCCGATCGCGCAACTGTTCAGGCCCATCTTGCTCGAGTTGGTCGCGCGCGTCACCGACAGCGGCCCTCGCTCCGTGCTCGGCGAATGGGAGGTGCAGCGCTTCGAGGCCACTGCTTCGGCCCTGAGCAAACTGCTTCACATGGCACCGCACACCAGCGGCATGGTGCTGGCCTTCTTCGCTCGCTCGCCTTCTCTCTTTGAACGCCTGAGCCAGCCTCGCGCGGCTGACTCCACGCATATCGACGTACGCTCGGCCCACCTTCTCCCTCGAGAGTGTTGTGTGTATTGCCCTGAGCGCTGACCGTCGTGGGGTGATAACAGGACTCATTCGTCGAGCTGGCGAAGACGGCGTACAGATTCTTGAAGTTCTCATCAACCGACTTCGGCACCAGTCTTTGGGATTGGAGCCCCTTCTTCTCTCTCCTCTCCATCGAGCACAACGCCGCGCTGCGATTCTACGTTCTGGAAAGCGTTTCCATTCTGTTGAGCATCTCCGATGAGAACAAGCTGAAACTCCCCAACGCTCTCGATCTCCAACACATAAAGGCCATGTGCGAGATCAGGTTCGCCCACTGCGCCCACACGCACACACGGGTCGCCACCGCCCAGCTTGTCTCATGGAGTTGCTGACGCGAGGTTGCTCTGCAGGGTCCACGAAACACAGGAGATGGCCTTGGAGCAAGCCCTCATGTTCACCAGCACATGGGATACCGCCCTCTCCACTACCTCCGCCGACGGCGCCACTCCACACAGGCACGTGATCAACGCTGGTGCATGGAAGGCCATTTCTAAAGAGTTGAGCTCTAACCATTCCAACGTATGTCGCGGCCACAGTGTTGTGACATCCCAAGACTTGCACTCTTCGCTGGTCTCGGTGTGCGGAGTCCTTCTGCCCCGGCGCAGAATCAACGACAAGGGCGACGAGGCCAAGCGAGACAACATGTTGAACGAGTCTCTGGTCTACACCGCTACCACTCTCCTCAACATGAAGTCGCTGGCTTTGGCCGTGTGCGAGGTACCCTTCCACGCGTCCACTCTCCAGTCATCACAATATTCACCCTCGACGTGTATGTCGGAATGACAGGGCGATCCGATCTTGTTGGAGGGCAACACGGGCGCGGGAAAGACCGCCCTGATCGAGGAAATCGCTCGACTCACGGGCAATCAAGGTAAGTCGCCATGAATGGATATATTTACGAATTCTAGAGACTGACACCACGCAAAACAACATCCAGACATCATCAAGATCCATTTGGGCGACCAAACGGACGCCAAGGTGCTTCTGGGCACCTACGTATGCACCGAAGTGCCGGGCGAGTTCCGCTGGCAGGCCGGAGCACTCACCCAGGTTCCTATTTCCGCACCATCACCCACCCACTTTTCGTGCGCAATTTGTTGACGCCTGCGGCGCGGCGTTGCAGGCGGTGCGCGAGGGACGCTGGATCGTGATCGAGGACATCGATCTTGCCCCGCTGGAGATCCTCTCCGTGCTGATCCCGCTGCTGGAGACCAGGAAGCTGTTCATCCCCGGTCGCGGCGAAGTCATCTACGCGCCCAAGAACTTCCAGCTCTTCGCCACGCAGACCCTCTACGGCTCCTCCGGCGGCTCCGTCGGCCAGAATGGTGCAACCTTCAACCCCCTCCCTCTCCTCCAAACCCCTCCCTCTCCTCCAAACCAGCTTAGTGTCGACAGTGCGCCGGGCTGGACTCACCATGCTTTTCCCTTCGACCGATGGTACAGCTCGTCTGCTGCACAACTTCTGGACGCGCGTGGTCGTGGAGTCGCTCTCGTCCGAAGAGCTCGGCACCATCCTTGCCTCCAAGTACCCGCAAATCGCCACGCTGGTCCCGCAGTTCATTGGTACACGTCCCAAAGTTCCTCTGTCCCGTTGTAATGACGCTGTTCGTGTCAGCTAACACACACACAGCTACGTTCGACCTGTTGCGTGGTAACACCGAGTCAACGCTGCTGCTGCAGCAGTCGGAGAGCGCGGGCAGTTCGGCGACCACGCCCATCGTGCTGTCGACCGACTACATGGTCAACTCCATCTTCTCGGGGCGCCACCTCTCGACTCGCGATCTGCTCAAGTGGTGTCGTCGCGTGAACCGACACTTCCAGAGCCTCGCCCAGCAGGGCGTGACCAACATCATCGTCACCTACCAGCTGAAGGAGCTCATCTACCTGGAGGCCATCGACTGCTTCTGCGCGATGGTACGTAGCGCGTTGACCCATCACACCCCATAATTCGCGTGTTCGATCGTATAACCGCATTGCCCGCTTGGTCGGTGGTGGTGGGTGCAGGTGCCTTCGCTGGCCAACCGGGAGAAGTGCTACACCCTCATTGGGCAATCGCTCGGCGTACCCGCGGACAGGATCCAGCACTTTGTTCAGCTCTACAAGCCCTCGATCGACCTCTCGCCCACCGCCTTCACTGTGGGGCGGGCAACCCTGCCCAAGGCTCCCGCCCAGGTAAACTCTCCCTCGCTCATCACCGAGTACTGGTCGTGATGGCACGTGTCTAACCCGCTCTTGTTGTGAACGGCGATTATCATCATCATCAGGAGCTGCTGACGGCACCCAGGAAGTCCAAGTTCGCCCACACCAAGCAGTCGCTCACGCTGCTCGAGCGTCTGGCGCACTGTCTCGGCATGGGCGAGCCGGCGCTGCTCGTGGGTGAGACCGGCACGGGCAAGACGTCGGTGGTGCAGTACCTGGCCGACCAGCTCGACCAGAAGCTCGTCGTACAAAACCTGTCGCAGCAGACCGACAGCTCGGACCTGCTCGGTGGCTTCAAGCCCGTGGAGATGCGCATCCTGTGCATCCCCCTCAAGGCCAAGTTCGACCAGCTCTTCCCCAAAACCTTCTCCAAGAAGGTAATCCCACCGCTCTCCCGTGTGTGTGTCCTGCGGTCCGGCATCTCTGATCGATCTGTTTGTTTCCGGATGCAGGCCAACGCCAAGTTCATCGCCGACGTGGACCAGGCCTTCGGCCAGCAGGATTGGAAGAAGTTCATCCTCCTGCTGACCAAGTCCCTCCAGGAGGTGGAGAAGAAATTCCTGCTGCTCGACCAGAAGGAAGATGCCCAGCGGAAGAAGAGCTCTGACGGCACCACCAAGCCTGAGATGAAGGCCGCCACCGCCACCAAGCAGGCCTCGTCGGCGGAGGTCAAGGGCAAACGGAAGGCCGAGGCCGAGCTGAGCAAGGAGGGCGCCAGCGCCGAAGCCAAGAAGCCCAAGCAGGCCGCGCGAAGGAAGAAGCAGGCCCAGAAGCCCGTCAGCCCTCTCGTTCGCCAGGAGTGGAAGAAGCTCGCCGCCGCCGTTTCCAAGTTCGAGGTGCGTGTCGTCGACTGCAGTCGTGTGCAGGTCGCTGTCTGTTTGATGCTCGACCGCGGTGTACTGACACATTGTTTGCTGGTGTGGTGAACAGATCCAGCAGGACCAGCTGAAGAACAACTTCGCGTTCGCGTTCGTGGAGGGCACCCTGGTGGAGGCCGTGCAGAAGGGCTACTGGGTCCTGCTCGACGAGGTCAACTTGGCCACCCCGGAGACCCTCGAGAGCATCAGCAGCCTGCTCGAGGGCGGCTCCATCGTGCTCACCGAAAAGGGCGACGTCGAGCCCATCAAGCGCCACCCCAACTTCCGCGTCTTTGCCTGCATGAACCCGCCCACTGACATCGGCAAGAAGGTATGCATATCTCAGATTCCTCACTCGCACAGGCCGTTTGTGTGTGTTGCTCTGCGCGACGCTCACGTGTATACGGTGCAGAACCTGCCGCCGGGTCTGCGCAACCGCTTCACTGAGTTCTACGTGGACGAGCTGAGCAACATTGAAGATCTGCGCACGGTGGTGCACTCCTACATCAAGGGCTGTGTGGCGCAGCCGCCCGTGGACGACATCGTCAATCTGTACCTGGCCGCGAGGCAGCAGTCGCAGATCGACCTCACCGACGGCGCCAACCAGCGGCCGCACTACAGCTTGCGTACGCTGTGCCGCGCGCTGGAGTATGCCCTCCTGATCCAGCCCGACTACGGCTTCAAGCGGGCGCTCTACGAGGGCTTCAGCATGAGCTTCCTCACCCAGCTCAACACCGCCTCCGTGCCCATCATGCTCGCCCTCATCCGAAAATACCTCGTTAAGGGGTACGCAACCATGCGGCCACTCACAATGGTCTGCTTCCTTCAGGTCTTCATTGTTGACACCCACACCACACTAGGATGAACGACAATCAACTGCTGATGCCGCCGAAGAAGCCCGAGGTTGCGGCGGAGCAGGACTTTGTGCTGTTCGAGCAGTTCTGGATCGCGGTGGGCAACCAGCCGGTGGTGGATCCCACGCACTACATCCTCACGGCCAGCATCAAGAAGCACCTGGCCAACCTCGCGCGCGCCGTCCTCTCGCGCAAGTACCCCGTACTCCTCCAGGGACCCACCTCGAGCGGCAAGACGTCGATGGTCGAGTACCTGGCGCGGCGTACCGGACACCGCTTCGTGCGCATCAACAACCACGAGCACACCGATCTCCAGGAGTACCTCGGTACCTACATCTCCGACCCCAACGGCAAGCTGGTCTTCCAGGAGGGCATCCTTGTCGAGGCCGTCCGCAAGGTACGTTCCAAAGATTCCTTTCACTCGCATACATGTTAAATCATTCTGATCATTCCTTACTCATTTTTTTTCTTGACACCAAATCTCAAAGGGCTACTGGGTGGTGCTGGACGAGCTCAACCTGGCGCCGTCGGAGGTGTTGGAGGCGCTCAATCGTCTGCTGGACGACAATCACGAACTCTTCATTCCGGAGACGCAGGAGGTGGTCAAGCCCCACCCGCACTTCATGCTCTTCGCCACCCAGAACCCGCCCGGGCTCTACGGCGGTCGTAAGGTGCTGTCGCGTGCGTTCAGGAATCGATTCGTCGAACTGCACGTGGACGACATTCCGGACAGCGAGCTCAAGATCATCCTGGAGAAGCGCTGCAGCATGGCCCCGCCCTACTGCGAGAAGCTCGTCGCTGTCCTCAAGGACCTCCAGCGCCGAAGGTTCGAATTGCTTGCATTCCATGTTCGGTATGCGAGCTATGCGCATTCGTGCTGACTCTATTGGTTGTACGATTGGCAGGCAAGGCACGCAGGTCTTTGCCGGCAAGCACGGTTTCATCACCCTGCGTGATCTGTTCCGCTGGGCGGAAAGACGGCCCAACGGCTACCAGCAGCTGGCCGAGGAGGGCTACATGCTGCTGGCCGAGCGGCTGCGCAAGCCCGAGGAGAAGCGGGTGATCAAGGAGGTCCTCGAGAAGAACATGAAGAACGTCGTGATCAACGAGGACGAGATCTACTCGCGACCCTTCAAGGCCGACAGCGTCGAGAACGACCTCTTCGAGAGCCTCCGGATGGCCGAGGGTTTCGGGTCCATGGTGTGGAACCAGTCCATGCGCAGGTTTGCCCTCCAACCCCGACATCTCGGCCTTCCCCCGGGAAATACCAAGCTGACTCGTGGCGGTATCCTCTCTCTGTAGGCTGTTCTCGCTGGTCGGCCGCTGCTTGCGACACAAGGAGCCCGTGCTGCTGGTGGGCGAGACCGGATGCGGCAAGACCTCCATTTGCCAGTACTTTGCTAGTCTGCTCAGCCAGCGGCTGCACATCCTCAATTGCCACCAACACACCGAGACAGGTACCCTGGGTCACGCAACGCACACGAGCCTCACATTCCAGGCTAACGTGATTGCTTTTTTTTCCCGCCTGCAGCCGATTTCCTCGGTGGTTTGCGACCGGTGCGCGGCAAGGAGCAGATCCGCGCGCAGCTGGTGGCCAAGCTGAAGGTCTTCTTCGAGCATGCTCTGCAGCTGCGGGAGGCGCTCGACGAGGAACTCATCGGGCATGTCGAGACCGTGCTGGCGGGACTCAACACCTTCACCATCAACGACATGACCGTCCTGCTGGAGCGCGTGTGGCAGGCGATGACGCAACACGCATCGGGCCGCGATGAAGAAGTTGCGCTGCCTCACGCCGAAGTGGAGGAGATCGACAGCCTCCACAAGAAGTACAAGGCGCTCTTTGCCTGGTACGACGGACCCCTCGTTCAGGCCATGAAGCGCGGCGACCTCTTCCTCATCGACGAGATCTCCCTCGCCGAGGACTCCGTGCTCGAGCGATTGAACAGGTGCGTCTTGGCCCTCAGTCGACAACGTACAAACTCAGCTAACATCTGACCCCGCGATGTTAGTGTGTTGGAGCCCAACCGCCTGCTGGTGTTGGCCGAAAAGGGCGCAACCGAGATCGAGGAACTCATCGCCCACTCGGACTTCCGCATCCTCGCGACCATGAACCCCGGCGGCGACTTTGGCAAGAAGGAGCTCTCTCCAGGTACCCTTCCCCCGTCACGCATTTCCAACAACCCTGCTTGTTGTTGGGCATAACTGACGGCCGGATGATTTACTTCTCTGTGCGCCAGCCATGCGCAATCGATTCACCGAGATCTGGGTGCCTCCGATCACGTCCCACCACGACCTGTCGCTGATAGTCAAGGAGCGCTTCGTGCCTCCCCTGGTGGAGTTCTACTCGCCCGTCATCGACTTTGTGCTGTGGTTCCGCTCCAACCTCCTCACCAGCCAGAAGAGGACCATCAGCTTGCGGTACCCACGCCACACGTGCCGGAGTGCTTGCTTGCTCGATTGATTATTTGATCACCATGGGCTCACCACTAACCACCGGTTTCCCTCCCGCGCAGAGACATCCTGTCCTGGGTGACCTTCATGAACGCCGTGCACGCCACCATGCCCACGCTCAACATGTGGGAGTCGTACCTCCACTCGGCATGCCTGGTCCTGCTCGACGGCCTCTCCTACGGTCCATCCTCGCGCCTGCGCGTCGCTTCGTCGTCGTCGTCGCAGCCAACGACCGCCGTTGTGGGTGTCGATCAAAACGCCAGGATGAAGAAGCAATGCTTCGAATTCCTTCTCGCGCAGCTGCCCGCCGAGGAGCGCACGCGCTTCGACGAGCACGTGTTCCTTACGCAGGGCATCATCCAGCGATACGACAAGCAGCAGCAGCAGCAGGAGGAGGACGATGGGGAGAGCGGCGACAGGTTCGGCCTACCGCGCTGCCCGTTCACCATCAAGAAGGGCGCGCACGCGGTGCCGGCCAAGCTGGACTTTGCCCTGCAGGCGCCCACCACCGCCAAGAACGTCATGCGCGTGCTCAGGGGCCTGCAGCTGCACAAGCCCATCCTGCTCGAGGGCAGCCCCGGCGTCGGCAAGACCTCGCTCTGCATGGCCATCGCCAAGGCGTCGGGCCACAAGGTCGTCCGCATCAACTTGTC
>CACVKS010001516.1:0-10039 GCA_902749335.1 Acanthamoeba triangularis
CCTCTATTTTGGGATCACCGACATCCTCCACAAGCCCGCGCCCCGCAACTCGATACGCAAAGTCATGGTACCTGCGTGTGTCTGTGTGTGTGTCGTGTGTGTCGTGTGTGGTCTTGCCCTGCAGCTGCCTTTCGTGGTTCACGATCTGACGAAGGTGGGTGTGGTGTGTGGGTTGCAAAAAGGGCGGAGGTGGTGGTCTGTCGGCGGCGCAGTACGCGCAGAGCTTGTGCGAGGCCATCGCCGGGAGGATCGTTGATGGCGGCCGAGACGACAAGTAGTGCGAGTGCTCGTTGTGTGGTGGCGGAAGCAAGAGCAAGCAAGGGCCAGAGGGGAAGGGACCAGACGATGACGATGCTAATATATTATAAATAGGTGTACATGCAGACTTGAAGCTCTCTGTCTCTTCCACTCTCTCCCGCACCCGCGGCCCATGATGAGCGCAGGCCGCTCGAGGCCCACAACCGAACGCTTTCAAGACGCACACATCCGCACCGCCCTGGTCGTCTCTCCTCTCCGCCTGTACAACTCTCTCGTCCCCTCTCTGTTCGTGTAGTGATGGGTGAGCTCCAGCCTCGTGCAAAGGGAGGCGACAAGGAGAAGGTGGAGGCGCACCGTTCTCCGTCTGGCGCCATCAGGCCGTACGACGATGGCCTTCAGGGCGAGCACCTTTTACACGTTGTAGTTGTAGGCACGGTTGCCGCCAGGCGGCACGTAGGGCGTGGATTGAGCGTCGTAGTTGGGACCCGCTTGGTAGGGGCCGGCAGATTGAGGGGTGGGCGCATAGTTCTGGTACGCGGGCGGGTAGCCTGAGGAGGCCTGGTAGGGCTGATGCTCGGAATGGGCGGGTTCGTGGTGGTGATGATCGCCCCCAAAGCCGCTATAGCCGCTATCTTGCCGCAGAGGCGAGGAGGCGGAAGGCAATTCACCGTATCCGCCTCCTTCTCTCAACATTTGTCTTCGCTTGTAGAAGTGGATGCCCACGGCGACCAGCACGCAGAGGATGCCGAAGGTGAGCACGTACATAAAAATGCCCGTGCTGTGGAGAAACCAGATGGCGATAATGATGATCAAAATCCCCACGATCGTGCCCGAATGGTGTCCATGCCGTGCGAAGAAACTGGGAGCCATCTTGCCGTCGCAAGCAAACAAAGAGTGATTTGGGCGTCAAATGGGGCCGCAAAGATGAGAAGCAAGAACGTTGGCTTCTGCCAGGAAGCCGGAAATATCCCGGACGACCCCACCGCAAGGGCTGATGGTGCCATCAGGTCGTGGTCCTCCATTGGTTCACCTTCTTCAACTTCTGGCGGGGGACGAGGAATGTCGCTCGATAATGGCCAATGGGTGTTGCCAGCTACTAGGTGAGGAGTCAGTCGATCGCCATCCACACCACCTAGTGCGCCTCCTGCTTGCTGAGCCACTCTCGCGCGTCCGCCTGCGCCCACTGCCGCGCCACCGCCACCGCCTGCACTCGCACAGGTCATCAACACCGACATCAACATCAACATCAACATGTCGATGCCCAGGCACGACAAGGAAGGAAGGAAAGGAAAGGGGGAGAAGGAAGGAAGGAAGGGGTGCGAGAGCAGTGCACTCACCTTCTCGATCTGTAGCGTGCCTTCCTCGACCTGCCTTGTGAGGGCCTGCTGCCGTTGGACCTTGGCCTCGTGTTCCTGTTCTAGTCGCTCCCTCTGCTCCTCCAACTGGCAGAGTGGGAACTCGCAGGCATCAGCACAAGGCGCGACCCAGTCGTGTCCGATCGCACGCACGCACGCACGCACGCACGCACGCACACGCACCACACCGCACGCACGGTACCTCTTGAAGGGTCTGCAGGAGCTTCTCTCGTTCGCGCTTCTTGCTCTCGACCTCCAACGCAGCAGCCAGCTCCAATGGCGACGCTTCGAGGGGCTCCAGCGACTTGCTAGCAACGTGCGACGCAAACAGACACGAAGTCAATCACCAGATCAGATCTCCATGACCAACCCACACGGCCACAGGCCTGTGGCGAGGCTCACCTTCTCAGTTCATGCACCAGCCGATTTTCCTTCCATTGATCGATGAGTTGCAGCTTGGCAGCGACTTGATATCGATCGCTCACTGCCGATACCTCGTCCTACACCAAATTAAGAATTACGAATTAAGCCTCAAATAAATCAGTAGCGCCTCAGGCCGAAAAAAAGCTACCTTGATGTTGGTGTGCAAAACTGGCAAAAATCGCTCATGGGCTGCGATGAAGATGTCTTTGTGTTCAGATGTGAGCTCAGCAGGGTAGGATTCGAGAAAGAGTTTCTGGGTGCAGCCATTGAGTGTCTTTATCATGGCCTTATCGAAGGCGGCCGCCATCTTACTCATTCGCTCGCTGCGCGGATCGGCCACCCCCTCCATTGTGATTCTGTCCGCGGCCAAAAAAAATAAATAAAAAATAAATAAATCCTGGGTGCCTTTCGCGCCAAAATGGCACACGTCGTTAAAGATTTAAAAGAAGCCAAGCTTCCGTGTTACGCGTAAAGGACACGACTCGAACCTTACGGAGCGAAGCAACAACAGGGTTCTCTTCTCCGGAAGGTGATTGCTTGGAAGACGCCAGAAGGAAAGAAT
The DNA here is from genome assembly GCA_902749335.1 of Acanthamoeba triangularis. NCBI lineage: Eukaryota > Discosea > Longamoebia > Acanthamoebidae > Acanthamoeba > Acanthamoeba triangularis. Next base: position 2,599 of record CACVKS010001516.1, read on the forward strand.
TGAAAAATCAAAATGGAAATGTGTATTTACGGACAGGTGGATTACGCCTGGGGACTCGGTGTGGGTCAGTTTAGCAGGCTCTTGATAGACAGCGGGTTGGTGGACTTCTCCTGCCGCAAGGTCTTGCTGTACCGGAGACCACACGCGTTACACAGCCTGATGTGTGTGTGCAGCACGTGAGGATAAGCCCTGGGCTGCGGGTAAAGACGAGAGGGAGGGTGAGCTGCATACGTCTTGCTGCCGAGCGGGCCTGAGCGCCACTCGGGGCTTTCGGTGGTATGGCACTGGTGGCAGCGTTGTGCGGAGCCAATCTCGCCTCGGGCCTCGGGCTGCTCCCGGTACCAGGCGCAGAGCGAGGGCGAGTAGTGGTGGTAGGTAGTGTACTTGCTCCTTCTCTTCCTCTGCGTACCGAACAAGAGCGCACAATCAACCATTGCTCGCAGAGAAGAAGAGGAACAGAAAGCAGATGTACCTTTTGCGTGGTGGAGTGGGAAAGGGCCTTGAAGAGGCTGGCCATCTTCTTGAGGTGGTCCTGCACCTTCTTCAGGTCCTGACTGCCGGGTTCGGAGTGCCCAGCGTTACGGCAGGTATGCAGGAGTTCTTGACAGCTGCTGGACATCTGGAGGCTAGCAAGTGAGATCAACATCAACAAACCAAGCAGCGCGAGTGAGACGTACTTGCCACCACAAGCTCTGGGTTTCAGATCCCTCGTGGTGGAGATGGTTGTAGCTGGTGTCGCTGGGCGATAGGGGCGGAGAGGAGTCGATCAAGTCAACGCCGTGTGACCGAGTAGCACAAGAAGGGAAAGCTGGGAGGACGATGGAAGATGAAGAAGGCGAAGAAGAGGGTGAAGTGGAGGGTGAAGCTGTAGGAAGGTGATCTGGTGGTGAGGAGTGCAGGACGGGCGAGTGGTAGGAGGGCAGCTCATCGAACGACGGCCTGTAGGAGGGCACTCCACACTGCAACTGCCCCTTGGTGGCGAAGCTCTGCTCGCGTCCAGACGGCGTAGGGCAGGGAACGCCGTGGAACCTCGCGAAGGCGAGCTCCGCGTTCAGCATAGAGGTGGGCTGTGTCCTGTTCATTCGTGGGTGTGGAAGAATGGAAGAAGCACGCTCGAAAGAAGGCGAATGGAGCTGATATTGCAATTTTCCTTTGCAGCCCAAACCCCACACAGCTACACAGCAACTCCGTTCACGCTCAGCAACCCCCAGGTGAGGAGTCTCGAATTGTTCAGTCAATCTTGCGCTATCACGGCAACCCCGCACCTTTCCGATGATCAAACGAAGGAACGGAGGCGTGCCTCCCAACAACCCTGGCCGAGAGTAGATGGGCGCCTAGGCGACGTAGTGCTCCTCGACCGAGGTGACCACATTGACCTTCTTCCCTAGCCTCGTCTCGAAGAACTCTCGGATCTCTTCGGCGTTGCTCGGGTTGGTGGTAATGGAAATGTTGGTCTGTGCGGAAGAAGCAAGATCAGTGAGCCAATCATCCGGGCTATTAAAAGAAGATGGAACTTGAGGGCTAGATCAGGATGCGTGCCTGGGCTGAGTCAAAGAGCGGCGCAAGGTGCCTGTTGAGTACGCGGTGCAGGTCGTCGAGGGAGACCGCCTTGAAAAGAGGAAGTGAGGCTTAATGTGTGCAGGGGCAGGCACTAATCGAGCCATGCAGCAAGTTACCTGGATTTTCTCCAACATACGCTTGTTGGTGTCGTAGGGCGCGCTGGACAGGTAGTTGAGCAGCGAGTACGCCGCAGCCGCGGGTGCCGTCTCCTGGGATTAGCGCGATGGAGTGAGAGGTGCGCGAAAGGACGTCCACTCACCACTATGCCATGTGCACTGCATTGCCAATGAGCGCACCTCGCGTGAGATGATGGAGAAGATGCTGCTGCTCTTGGCTGCGTCTATTCCGGTCTCTTCAAATTCCACCTGTATCGCAAAAGGAACCAAATTTGAGCATACGGGGGTTGATTGCTATAAGGAGATCTGGCCATCTGCACCTCTCGCTTGATGAACTTTTCGATGATGTTCTGCGACTGTTGGTAGGCCTTGGGGATGGACACGGACTTGTACAGCACAAAATAAAGCAACCTGGACAAAGTCACTTTTTGGTCAATCTGGTCCAAATAAAGAAATGAACTATTCGCATATCGTGGTGTGGGTACCCTTGTTCGGGCCTGAGCCGGATGGAGTACGAATAGGCCAGGCCCATGCCGCGCAACTGCTTCCAGAACGGGCCTTCCATCGTGGTCTATGTTTCATGGCGAGGGCGAGGTTAGCAACCCCTCCAGAATAGTAGTAGGCAAGTGCACGTGTGCTACCAGGTACTCGTTCAAGACCATCAGCGGCGCAATGTCAGGATCGTCCCACGTGGTCGGTCCAGGGAAGGTCTGCACCAGGTAGGAGCTCTCAATGGCCGCCAGGCTCAGCACGTTGCCCTGCACACACGCACGCAAGAGACTCAGCTGGTGGCCTATAAATGGACCCAAGCGAGCAAGCTAGATGGGGGCAGGCACGCACATGCTCCGGCTTGTTGACCTGGGCCGTGTGGTAGGCGTGGGAGCTCTTTATCTCATCGAGGTTCTTGAGCACGCCCGCCTGCAGCGCAATGATTGGTTACGCTCGCCCGTTGTGTTGAAGCCCAGGAATCCTCAAGTTGTGGCAGTGTGTGGCGCACCTCGAGCTCCAGCGTGGATCGGACGGGCTGCGGAAGGAACGTGTTGACCCAGGGCTTGAGCGGATTCTCCAGCTTCTCGTAGATGTTGCCGGCGACATGAACCCTGATGCGTCGCGCATGGCAAGAGAACTGATCAGCAATGATAAGAAAGGGGAGGGGACAGCCATCGGCTACCTAATGTTTTCGGGCTTGCACAGAGCGTTGCGGAATGCGAGGAAGTCGGCGAGGACCTCCTTGGCGCTCTCCTGTGTCGGGCAAAAAAAAAAAAAGAAAAAAGAAAAAAGAAAAGAAAAGAAAAGAGGGTTAGGGCGGAGGCTTGCTAGACTCGACAAATGAAGGGGCTGTGCCTCATTCTTGAGCTTCTCGAGCAGATTCGTGAGGAAGCGGTGCTGCTTGACCACATTGTTGGCTCCATGGTTGCTCCTGACCCTATCAAAGTTCGTGTAGGTGATATCGGTGGACACCATCTGTGCGCGTCATCAACAAGAGAGTCCGAGCGAGGAGTGAGCACCTATCAACCATACAGTGCCAACATCCAACCATAAGCGCAGCGCAACTCACCTCCATTCCTTCGCGCTTGAACTGGGCCGCATCATTCACCAACTTCTGTGCCGTGATGATCAACCTGCGGTGAAGCCCAATAGGCTCTCTCAGCTTAATGAGCCAATTCTCGCACTCGATTTATCGAATGGAAGAGATTACCTCTCGGCGGTGAATTGAGTGTTGAAAATGAGATCCTTCATCCACTCGACGATGCGTTCGTACTTGCTCACCTGCAGAGCGCGCAATGTAAATCCGGTTTGCCATTATTACTCTCTTCAGAGGCGCATGACATGATGCATACCTCGAACTTGAGGTTGAGCACGACCGCTTGAGCAAACGTTCCGCATGCGAAGGCACGGCCATCGCGACCCAGGGTGCTGTAGGACGAGAGGGTGTCGGCATTCAGCTGCGACACCACCTCCTCGTGCGACAGCGTCTTTCCGCTTTCCTGCACGATGGGCGCCTGCAGTGCACGAGCACAAATTACACGAAACAAACAAGGACGGACCGTGAGATGTCCCCTCGCTTCTGTGCTGTGCGACACGGTCGTGTGTACCTCGAACAGGGCGTCCAGGTACAAGCCCAGGTAGGGTCGGTAGCGATCGTCCAGCTTGGTGGTGTCGATCAGGACCGTGGTGGAAATGAAGAGCGACGGGATGTTGTCGAGCTGCACGAAGAACGAGGGAATTCCGGCGTCGGTGCACACTTTCTCCTTCAGCTTGTTGTTGTCATCGGTCTCCATGGGCGGTCTGTGGTTGCGGAAGGTGGAGATGGGGATAGTGGGGATCTTGCTGGTATCCGGGATGGGGAACCTCGCTGAAGAGAAAGACAGAAAGAAGAGTCAGGGTCACATGAACAGGTCTGTATGGACACGGCAACGCTTCATACCGAGTTCCTCAGTGGGAATCTGCACTTCGTTGGCTGCGAGAGAAGCCTCCAGCTGCTCGCCCAACTGCTTCAGCTTCTCCTGTCCAAGGGCTTCCGCCTAACAGCGCCCACACACAGGTATGTCGGTACGTGTGTGACATTGAACCTCAGCAGCAGGACCGCAGACGACGTGTGATTTACCTGAGCAGTCACCCGCTGGCGCTCATCGTCGGCCAGCTTTTTCGCAAACTCGGCCGAGGGCTTGCCCAACACGAAACCGTACGGCTGATCCAACAGGTTGCTGAGAACGGCGAAGGGAAGTGTCAGTCGCCTGCCGACGCAGCAGCCAACGTTGCGGTCGTAGGCGGGAGAGTACCGCTTGATGAGGTCCACCCAGAACTTGCTGTCCTTCTCCTTGAGTGTAGTCAGGCGGGTGGACTCCTTCAGATAGTCGGGGAGCTGAGCAGGCTTGCCGTAGAGGAAGTCAGAGATGAACTTGAGGGCCAGCGTGTCGTGCGGGCGTGTCTCCAATCGGCTGAGCAGCTGGGAAAGACAAAACAAAGCTACTGTGGTGAACCAGCTATCAAGTGTAGAGCTATATGGGTGAGCCTCGGCGTCGTGAGGAGCTTACCTTGAGATATTCCCGGTGGATGACTGACTCCATTCTCTCCATGTCGATACCGTCCTCAACGACCTTCTTGATCACATCAAAGAACGCCGTCTTGAGCTCGCCGAGCTTCTCCACCGGCGCGCTTTCAAAGTGGACATACTAGGAGACAGTAGGGTGAGCACGAGCCACGATCTGTGTGAACGTCGCCAAAGAGTAAGAGGGGGAGCAAGTATACCTGTACGAAAACGGAGTTCTCGCAGAACGACGTATCGATGTCAGAGCAGAAGGGATCAGCGGTGTCGACCAGCGCCTTTTGCAGCGGGGCCACAGCCGAGTCCGTGAGGTACTGCCACATCACTCGGAGCGCTGTGATTTGGTCAAAGTCCTGTGTGCGCCAAGGCAGGCCAAGAGGAGAGAGATCAGTGCACATGAAGCGCTGAGGAAGATTGGGAGGGGGAAGTGCAGGTACATCGTAGCGAGGTCCGCGCCAACCGACCATGGCTTCTCCGATCTCTTCATCATCGGCGGGGAAAGGGATCTCCACTTCGGCGGTCGTCTCAAAGGGTGGGACGGTCGAGGACCACGGACGTTCCATGGACGAGAGTTTCCCCTGCACGCCATGTAGGTAGAGGCCGGGCCGAGTCAGGTGCAACATATGCGACGATGAACAGAGTAAGCTTAGCTGCGCGTACCTTGGACACAATCTTGTCTTCGAAAGCAGCCAGAACAGGGAAGACTTGCTCGGGCTGGATCTTGCCGTTGATGATGAGGCACAGGTTGTCCGGCCGGTAAAAGGCCTTGTGGTAGTCCTGCACTACAATACAGGAGGAGCGTGGGTCGTGAGGCAACGATGATGGGCTGACGTAGTAAGGGCGTCTGCGAGGGGTCAATGTTGCGGGCAGTACCTTGCTTGGCGGTGAGCTGTCTGAGGTCAGCCATCATGCCTCCAGTTTCGTACTTGAACCCACAGTCGCCGGGGTACACGATGTCCAAAAGCCTGCAATCGGCGGTTAACTTAAGCCAGCAGTTCGCGACTGAGCTCAGGCAGGGCAGGCTTTAACGCACTTTCGGTAGAGGATGGAGAAGCTCTGGTTCTCGCGAGCCTGCATCTCGCAGTACACCACGCCCGCATCCTCGCCCTCGGAGGTAATGTGGTGCACCTCCGTGTGGAAGCCCTGAACAAAGGCAGACAAGAGGGTGCGCGGCCATGGATGAGCCAAGAACTTACCAACGAGCCGACGTAATCCTGGGACTAGAAGCAGAGCGCGTACCGTGTCGGTGAGCGTCGGGTAGAGAACGTGGTCGAGATACACAGGCAGCAGGTTGAGGAAGCCCTCACTACCGGCCTGGACAAGAAGAAGACAACGGTGAGGTCCTACAGCGCTTGCTCACAGAAACGATGAAACCAACAACACGTACGACTTCGACGGTGTAGCAGGTGTGGTCGACGTCGGTCCAGGCATCTATCACACGGACATAAAGAGAAGTGCTTGATGAGTGCATGCGGGGTAGTGTCAGACGAGTCGAGTCAGAAAGCACGTACTGGTGCCCCTCGCCAGGCAGCGATTCGCGAGAGAATCAAGCACGCCCTTGTAGGGGTACTGCTCCGAGCCGAGGAAGATCAAATGCTCCAGCGTGTGCGGCAACCTGCCAGCACAGCCAAGGTCAACGATGCAGATTCATGTGAAACTGGTGAGCGCTGCGAGATCTGCCGGTCTTTGGAAAGCCTGTGAAAATCAAGCGTACCCGAAGTTATCGTGCGCCTCAGTCGGCAGCGCAAAGTAGCCATTCACCAGAGGACCTGCGTTTCGGCACAGGTGGTTGGTTGCCACCCACCCAGCACGTGAAGGGGGAGAAATAATAAAAAGAAAAGAAATGGTGTAGCGCTACCTTCGATTTCTGCCATCGAGAGGGTGAGGCCGCTCTTCTGCGACCGAAACTTGCGCACAGGCACGCCATCCGAAACGAACTCCTCCAGAACTTCCCACCAACCGCTCACGATCTTGTGCTTTGATTCCATCGTGTCGTGCAGCGCGCAGTGAAAACTGGAAATGAACGCTCCACAACGAAACAAATCGAAACGAAAACGAAAACGAAAACGAAAACGAAAACGAAAACGAAAACGAAAACGAAACGAAAAAAAAACAAAAACAAAAACAAATCGAAACCAAATGCCAGAAGAAAGAGAGAAAAACAAAAAACAAAACGTGGCAACAGACAAGATGGAGAAGCGAACACGACGGCCATCTAGGTCACTGGTTGTCCTGCTGGTGTTGGTCGGCTTTGTGGCCATGCTCTCGGGAGCACTGGGTGATCTAGAGCCGCTCACAGAACTTGAGTACGCAAACTGCTATCTAATTTTTCAATCTCCTCGCATCATCTGCTGATGCTCCTGCCTGCTTCAACTCCGAACAGCCTCAAGGAAGCCGGCCTCATCTGTTCCGGACCCAAATCGCGAGCAGCCCGTCTCAGTCTCGAAGAAGTACGCCATCCATTCAATCTAGCCCAAGGTAAGCTGCTGCCGTCTGACCCTGCCTCGAGTAGAACCTGTACGAGGAAGTAGCGCGAGAGGGCTACGATCTGCCGGCCAGTTGTCCGCTGGCCAAGTCCAACGACATGCTGCTCCCGCTCGAAGCCCACAAGCACTCGCGCGCCAGTGACAGGTCGCGCTCCTCTTCCTCCTCCTTCACCAACCCTTCTTCCCACTCCACCACCCCCTTCCTCTTCTTCTCCTCGCTCTCCCGGCTG